>CM033455.1:12829005-12869990 GCA_019425755.1 Amaranthus cruentus
TATGATAAGAATATTAGTACAAATGACCCTACTTAATTAGTTAGTTTCTTGATCTTGTTCTTGACAGCTCATTGGTTTGTTATAATTAACTAATGAGGATTCATTTCATAGCTTTAGTACTATGTATATATATATAGTTGTACTGGTCTGCTTGTAATTTATTCATTGATTCTTACTACTTCATCAATAAAACTTCTTTCTAAATTTGTGTTAGTAAACACCCAATTCTGACATGGTATCAGAGTAGGTAACCATTAACTGATTTTTTTCACCGTTCATTCTTTCATTTCTTTATTCCTACCAAGAATTTATGGCAAAACTACAATCCTCCATAGAAGTTTCTGTATCCAACACAGACCAAACTCAAAATCCATCCAGTGTGTATAACCTGCACCCCTTTGATTCTGCGGGAACAAAACTAGTTTCAGTGGTATTTGATGGAACATGTTACACAGATTAGAGGTGTTCAATGGTCATTAGTCTGGATGCAAAGAATAAATCTTGTTTTGTTGATGGGACATTACCAAAACCAGATGAAGATTCACAGGATGAGAAGGCATGGAAAAGATGCAATAATATGGTCATAGGATGGTTGATTGCATCATTGGACAGAAATATTGCAAAGAGTCTTCAGAAATGCAAGCGAAATTTGGAGGGATCTTGAAGGAATATTTGGGAATCCATCTTCTTCCCAGTTGTGCAGACTGCAAGAAAAGGTTCTTAACACTGTTCAAGAACCAGATATGGGAATTGCAGATTATTTTACCAAGGTAAAGTCCTTATAGGATGAGATGGATGATCTTAAACCCTTGCCTACATGTAATGGTCACCCAAAAACAAATTTCATTAAGGTTCAGCAAGACTTAAGGATCATGACCTTCTTGATGAAGTTAGATCCACATTATCAAGTCAGAACCAACATACTGATGCACAAAGAATTGCCTGATCTATCTGAGGTCTACAAAATGCTCTTACAAGAAGAGAGTCACAAGGAGGCACACAAGGCTACACCCATTGCAGGAGACTCCATGGCCTTTGGTGTGGATCGAAGAAAGTTTCATGATAGATCTTGGAGTAAGACTCAAAATAACTCAGGATTAAAGAAACCAAGTTATTTTTGTGAGCACTGCAAAGTGCCTGGACACTCAGTTGAAAGATGCTTCAAGATCCATAGATACCCAAGCAAGATCCATGGATACCCAAACAAAAATACTCAAGTAAAGAAGTTTGCTGCTGCTGCACAATCAGATGATTTAGAGGCAGATTGCACCAATGAAGGCAAGAAGTATGGGCTGACTTCAGAACAGTTTAATGGTCTCTTATCTCTTTTCAGTAAAGTGGGAAAGTTTGAGGAGGGGTCATCAAAGGATTGTTCTGAAACAAACAGTTCCATAAACTTGGCAGGTACGTCTTGTCTCTTTACCAACACAGATAAAACTCAATGGATGGTGGATAGTCGGGCTTCTGACCACATCTGCAATGATTTAAGATGCTTTTTTAATGTCAAAGATATCTCTAAAACTAATCACATTATCACCATACCTGATGGTACTAAACACAAAGTTGCTAAAATTGGAGATGTTCATCTAACTAACAAACTGGTTTTGCATAATGTTTTATATGTGCCACATTTTCACTTTAACCTAATATCTGTATATAAGCTATGTTTGGATGGAAATTTTTCTGTTGTGTTTTCTCAGGACAAATGTTTTCTTCAGGGCCCTTTGATGAAAACCTCCATGCTTCTTGGTAATGTTGTTCAAGGGTTGTATCACATTGAAGGATTGAGTAAACATGCAAAACCATCTTATTACCCGATTGTTAATGCTGCCACTTCAAGGAATATGTTAGAGGAGGCAAAGCTTTGGCACATTAGATATGGGCACGCTCCCTTCTCTAAGCTAAAATTGCTTTTTCCACAATTGGATGTATTAGCCATAAAGAATCAGATTCTTTGTACTATATGTCCATCCTCTAGACAAACTAGGTTGCCCTTTCCCACTAGTCATACTAAAACAGAAAAGCTTTTGAGTTGTTACATATTGAGACTTGGGGTCCATATACCCATGAAACATATAATAAATGCAAGTTTTTTCTTACTATTGTTGATGATTGCACTAGAGTCACATGGGTATATCTTATGCGTAATAAAAATGACTGTGTTTCCATATTACAACATCTTTTCATATACATTCAATCTCAATTTGGCACAACTGTTAAATCTGTCAGAACAGATAAGCAAAGGAATATAGTGAAGGGAGAATGATAGAGGTCTTCCACAACTTAGGCATAAAACATCAAAAAAGTTGCAGTCACACGCCACAACAGAATGGGCTGGTTGAGAGGAAGCACAAACATCTTCTGGAGACTGCAAGAGCCTTGTTCTTTCAGTCTAACTTGCCTCAATCATTCTGGGGAGAGTGCATTTTGTGTTTGACTATATTTGTACTCATGTTAGTTGGTGTAACATTGTTTCATTTAATGATTTACCTAATTCCTCTCAAGTGTTTTTGATTAATCAATCTCAGTGGGATGAGCCCACCACATACAAAGAAGCTGTCAAAGAAAAACACTAGCAAGATGCAATAAAAGGAAATCACTTCCTTAGCTCACAATAACACCTAGGACCTAGTGGAGCTACCTCCTGGGAAGAAGACTATTGGGTCCAAGTGGGTGTATAAAGTCAAACGATGGGTCCCTTGAGAGATACAAGGCAAGACTCGTGGCTAAGGGGTACAATCAACAACATGGTCTTGACTATCAAGAGACCTTCTCACCAGTCATCAAAATGACTACTGTGAGGTGCTTAATAGCCCTTGCAGCTAGCAAACGTTGGCCCTTGTTCCAAGTGGATGTCAACAACGCGTTCTTGCACGGGGACTTACACGAGGAAGTCTACATGAAGGTACCAGAAGGCCTTGCTGCTGCTCCACATCTTGTTTGCAGATTAAGAAAGTCCATATATGGCCTCAAACAAGCAAGCAGACAATGGTTTGCAAGACTTACTATGGAACTCTTCTACCAAGGGTTTACACAGTCCAAAAACGATTACTCTATGTTCATCAAGAGAACTCCTGCCTCTATAACAATAGCAGCTGTATATGTGGACGATATCATCCTCACTGGGAATAATCACTCTATCATACAGTCTATCAAAGCTCATCTTCACAACGTCTTCAGTATCAAGGATCTGGGAAAGTTTAACTACTTCTTGGGTTTTGAAGTTACATACTTAGATCAAGGGATCGTACTAAGTCAGCAAAAGTTTACCAATGATCTTCTCCATAGTTCTGGCATCCAACACTTTAAGCATGTTGCTACACCTCTCCCACTAAATCTCAAACTCCAAACCACCAATTCTCCCTTCTTTCATAACCCAACTCCAATCCCACTGACCTTCATTATCAAGCCCTTACTTATACCCTAAACTATGTAGCCTCAACAATTGGACAAGGCATTCTCCTCAATGCTGTTGCTGAGCTAAAACTTCATGCCTACTCAGACAGTGATTGGGGAGCTTGCTTAGATACACGCAGGTCCATTACTGGATATGTCATACTCCTTGGTAACTCTCCAGTGAGCTGGAAATCAAAGAAACAACATACTTCTCAAGGTCATCCTCTGAGGCAGAATATAGGGCTATGGCTGCTGTGTCTTCAGAAATTGTGTGGCTAGTTCGTTTGCTCGAAGAACTTGGGGTGGACAACCTCAAACCTGTTTCATTAGCCTGTGATAACATTAGTGCTCTCCATATAGCTCACAATCCAGTCCAACACCAAAGAACAAAGCATATTGAGATCGATTGTCACTTTACACGTGACAAAGTGTTGGAAGGCCTCCTTACTCTACAATACATTCCAACTACACAGCAGCTTGCAGATGTTCTTACCAAGGTCATTTCAGCTGTGCAACTCAAGCCTCTTTTGGCCAAGCTTGGAATGGTCTACCCCACCCCAAGCTTGAGGGGGGATGATAAGAATATTAGTACAAATGACCCTACTTAATTAGTTAGTTTCTTGATCTTGTTCTTGACACCTCATCAGTTTGTTATAATTAACTAATGAGGATTCATTTCATAGCTTTAGTACTATGTATATATATAGTTGTACTGGTCTGCTTGTAATTCATTCATTGATTCTTACTACTTCATCAATAAAACTTCTTTCTAAATTTGTGTTAGTAAACACCCAATTCTGACAATATATATATATATATATATATATATATATATATATATATATATATATATATATATATATATATATATATATATATATATATATATATATATATATATATATATATATATATATGATCGAAAAGTATATACACAACTATATATTACTTGTACAAATTAAAATTACATTTAGTTTAACAAAAAGTTCAATATAAAGTACTTTGCCTACTGCTCACGAACCTAACATTAACCAAATAACAAAAAAATTAAATAATGTGCTTGATCTTGCAATATACTCCTACAAAACAAATAATAAACAAAAGAAAATATAATAAATACATTAGTTATTAACGTAATCCATACAATAACCTATACCTATATTGTAACCTTGAAAGCAAATAACAAAACAAAAAACACATTATAAAGTTCACCAAATAACCTATACCAACAAGGTTGACTGACAAATACAAACGTGACAAAAATACAGGTCACTAAGAAGGAACTTACCACAAGAACAAAGACACATCAGGAAGATATATACTAAACAATGAATACATACTTGATCAGAACTAACAGCTAATTCATGTATATTCCTTAAAAATTGACTGAGCTAATTTAAAAAAAGAAATTCAGGAAATCAAACTTTTAAGAAATTCAGGAAATCACACTTGCAATTATAATACAGAAACTTATCGAACATGTATCAGTATGAATTTGGGCGGTTTAATGAAGTAGAGCACAAATTAGAAATTAGAAATTTGGAATAAGGAATTACCTGTATCGATAACGATGAAGCAAGCTTGATTACGATGACGCAAGCTCAATGAAGGATTTTGTGCAGACCACGAAATACACGATGAAGCAAACCACTGAAGCAGATTGATACAACAGCAGATCGAAAAGCAAGCTCGATGAAGGATTTTGGGCGATTTTGTGTGAAGGGAATTGAAGAAGGAAGTAGATTGATGAAGGATGTTGGGCGGTGTTACTATAAACACAAGAGATTTAAAGTCAAACAAAAGGATTTTATGGCCATTTCCATTCTAATTAGATAATCAAAATACTGTCTACATGTCATCTGGACACGAATTGAGAAATTCTAGGGCTAGATGTAAACATTTTAAGCAAATTGGCATACAAAAAATCACATCAAAACTAAAACAATAAGTCTAACAAACATGTCACAATAAACCGTAGAATTTTAATTGATAGAAACAAGTCAACAACAAATACACCTAAACATCTATTGAAATCCAAAAAAACTCAAAACATTCGTCATTTTTTCTATCTTAAAAAACCCTAATAAACCCTAGAATTTCAATTTTTTGAACAGCAAATTAAATGGCTTCACGCCTCATTGAATAATGAGAACTAAAATTGTAAATCCTCATCAAATGTGCAGATGAATTCAACTAGAAACAAAAAATCCAAACTAGAACAAAGAGAAACGATAGATCCACACGAATTGAAGATTTGCTAATCATAAGAATTAAAAAGTGACGAATTGTGGATTTACCTTAACGATTTGAAAGAGGAAGCAAGCAGACCGAACGAACAGATCAAGAAATTTTAAACGAAAGAAATTAAAATGAACGAATTTACCTCAAGAATTGAAAGGGCGAAATGAAGGAGCGCGCAGATGAAATTTAGGGTTTCGGTCAGAAATAAAGGGATGGAGATGAAGTTGCAGAGATGAAGTTGAGGGTTTCGGTCAGAGATGAAGTTGAAAGGGCGAATTTACCTAGTTGAAGTTGCAGAGATGAAGGGATGGAGATGAACACGATTTTTCGGTCAATGGAGATGAATAGTTGCTTGAAATCCCGCCTCTTGAAATCCCGCCTGTAATTTCTTTAATTTCATTATTTGTATCTTGTGTTTAAATACACGATACAAATAATAGTTATTTGTATCGGGTGTTCAAACACAAGATACAAATAACTATTATTTGTATCGTGTGTTTAAACACACGATACAAATAATAGTTATTTGTATCGTTTGTTTTAACACCCGATACAAATAACTCTTATTTGTATCGTGTGTTTAAACACAAGATACAAACAAGGTTTATTTGTATCTTTTGTTAAAATAAAAGATACAAAAAGCATTATTTGTATCTTATATTTCAATAAAAGATACAAATAGGGGGTCACTAATGAGACTTTTTTTACTAGTGACACAACCAAAAATGAAAACCAACTGTTATAATTGTTCTAAAGAAGCGAATAAATTCAGGATATTTTCGGTTACTGTAACAATGTACAGTTGGGATTTCCCTCATATGTAGTAATTTACATATTGTGAAAATCAAACTAAGTTATACAGTAATTTCATGATCCACGAGTTTTATTGACGTAATCGAGTCATAGGAATTAGGGGGCATCTGTAATCGTTACTGTATATTTCATTTTGTTGGTCTACACTTTCATTTTAAATTTGAACGTTTGTAGTTTGTTCGTTATCTTTTTATATTAATTTGGATTTGACTTGGACTCTTGGTATTATTGCGCTTTTACAACTCATTTTGCCGAAATATAAAAATTTCGTCCATTCGTTGGTGCCCGGGGGACTTTAAACCCTGGATCCGCCACTGACTAGAAGTGTGGATGCGACACAGGCCCTCCTCATACCTGAAGCTGAATATTCCACTTTAATTGAAGGGTGGTTGAGATTTAAACTCGTGACCTCTCCTCATTCTTAATACTATGCTCCAACCAATTGGCCGGAATACTCATCATACCAAGATTCACTAAAGTCTGACCTTTTCACCTCAACCTTCGACTCGGACATGGACTTGAATTTCTTGTCCATGGACTTTGCTTGGAGTTGGATTCTAGGACCTCCGACACAGGCAAATCAAGACATCTTTTTCAAGAAAATATTAGTTAACAATATTTAAATGGATAACAACAATGACATTGAAATAAGATCTATTTGAGAATTCTAAAAAAAGTAATAAAAATAGAAAAATGTTTATAAAAAGCCAACTTTTTGGCTATCTGCAAATAAAGAGTCAACGTTTCATTTATTCAATAAAAAGACAACCTTTGTCTTATTTTTGCACATAAAGGGATAACATGTAAGTTTTCAACTCTAAATTTATTGAATAAATGAAACGTTGACTCTTTATTTGCAAAAATGAGACAAATGTTGTCTTTTTATTGAATAAATAAAACGTTGTCTCTTTATTTGCAGATGACTAAAAGGTTGGCTTTTCAGAGACAAATTTTCCATAAAAATATTACTGAGTCTTTCTAAATGAGTAGTGTTGCTTTCTAATTTATCTTAAGTTTTCTATTTACTAATACACTTTATCTAATGCACTTATTCATTCCTTATTATATTTAATTATGTGTAATAAAAATAATAAAAGTTGATACTAATTAATGTTACATTAAAACGAGTCAAATAACTATATTTTAACTTATAAATTAATAGTGAAATACAATTTAAAAATAATAGATAAATAGTATCCAAAAATTAATAGAACACCTAAAGTGAATAGGAAGGAGTATAAATCAATAATAAGAAATATGACCTTAATTTAAAAGTTTAAATCCTATTAATTTTCCACCCTAAAGGTTCGACTTAAATTTTCATTATCTTAGGGGTTCCACGCTTGAAATCAATCCCATATATTCATTAGGGGTGAAAGTTCGGTTTACGATTTGGTTTTTTCATAAAACTAAATCATACCAAATTTATTTTGTTTTTTGATTTTTTAATCCAAACCAAACCAAATTGGACCACAATCCAAATCGAACCAAAACAAATTAATTTGTTTATTTTTCAGACCAATCCAAACCATATTTTTCAACTAAAAACAAATTTAAATTGCAAATCGAATTAGATTACTAAAATTATAAAGCAAAAATGAAAATGACAAAATAAAATTAAGGTTCATTATTGTTATAAGATTGCTTATGACGTTTTTGTTAGTATTGCCAATTAAAATTTTCTATTTGCACGTCAAGTTGCACATTCACTGAACAAATAGTTTAGATCATTGTAAAAAGTGAGCTTTTGTTTTAATTCGGTTCAGAATTGTTGTTTTTGGTTTTTAGTGTGCTCAAACCTAATCCAAACCAAAATATTTCGGTTTGAAAAATTCCAATCCAAAACCAAACCAATTTATAACAATCCAAATCATATTTCTTATTCGATTTGGTTGTGGTTTTTATCCGAATAGCTTTCACCTGGTTAGAGTGGGACGTGCCTCTCATAATTTGAAATTTGTGAAACCTAAAGGAGAATAAAATAAAGTAAGATTTATTCGATAGCCATAAAGGTAGTATGGTGTATTTAGTATTTAGTATTTAGAGGCAAAAGGAATCAAAATTTTGCATCAGCTTTCTTAATTTCCCAGTCCGTTTATGGAGGAAACATGTAACCTGAAGCCTCATTATGGAGCAATTAGTGTTTTTACCTTGATATTGGTGTTCACTTTGCCCAAAAAATTCAATAACCGTTTCTAGGGTCAAATTATTTATTGTATTTTGAATAAATTTGTGTTTCTATAATTGAACAATGACAAAAGTATTCGATTATTACTAGTACAAGACACTTGTGTAAAATTACTATGAGAAATTGACTTAAATAAAACATACAAGACACGTTAGCTAGCTTGGCACTTTCAGCCATAAGTGTTCCCCTAATTAATATGTCTGGTCAACTCATGAATCACGCTCATGAGATACAATGTAATAAACTGATCTTGCTGAATCATGGAATAATGCATGACAATGGAAGTTTTCAGGTTTAATAACAAAAGTCCAAAGATCATACTATAGGCTCAAGGACAATTCTAACTTTGTCATGAGTAGCGAGTAGGCCGATGGGATGAAGACTTACAAGTTCCATATTCACTCGAATGGTCGAACCCTTCATACCCGCCCACACCATATCTATAATGTACTATAGTCTATATATATTAATTTTGTATATTTTTATTTAAAACTACTGATAAAAATTAGAAGATATTAATTTTTTCTTATTACATGGTATGATTTATATAAAATTAGATATACAATTAAATTTATATAAGAATTGCAATTGTATCGAGTGCATACAACTAACGTGAACATGGAGTGAATATGAGGACGGTATAAGGTGGGTATACCCCATTGGAGATAGTGAGAATGAGTTTAAATACATATTCCGGCGGGAAAACATGGTATGAAAATTTTATCCTCCATGGATGGTGCATATAAAATTTTTAGGTGGGTATGGGTATGGAAGAGGGCATCCGCACCTCTCCTTTTCCTAACATTTTGCAACAGATGCTTTTTGTGCACTGTTTATCAATCGATCTTAATTTTTATTTTATTGTTAATATATAAGGTAATGATACTAACATAGTAAAGTGAGATTTTGCTTATTATCTCAATATACTCTACTTCTATGCATGCTTACTACTTATCCCATTTGCTTTTTTTAGTCAAGTCACACTACTAGCTAGGGATGGCAATTCAGTCCGAATCCGCCCCTGATCCGACTCGACCCAAGGTTTTTTATCCGATTCGACTCCGAGCTGGGAAAAATCCGACTCCGACTCCGATTATACAATCCGACTCCGAGCTAGAGCCGGATCGGAGTTGGACCGTAAAAAAAATCTGATAATCCGACCGACTCCGACTCCGATTCGACTCCGACTCCGACTCGACCCGACTCCGATTCGACCCGATTCGATCCGACATCCGACTCAAATTTTAAATTTTATATGAAAATAAGTTTATTCTAAGCAAAATTACAAATTTGCCATCTGACTATATAAATATGAGTCATAACTCATGAGTGACTAATTAGATTCACATTCACATTGTAAGAGAGATTGACTATTGTAAATTTAATCAAGTTGAATGATTTAAACTTATCAAAACAATCGATTAGATTATTATAGACTTACAGTCTTACATAGTATTGACTTTTGAAGTTATTTAAGTATAATAAAACCTAAAACTAAGTTAAATAAACTATTAGAATTATAGTATTAGTCTGTATACTAATACTAATTAATATTAATCAATTAGATACTTAATCGATTGTTTAATAAAGATTTGATTGGAAGTTGGAACTTGTAGAATTATAGTATTAGTCTATGTCGTTAAATTGTAAGTGAGATTGAATATTGTAAGTTTGATTAAGTTGAATGAACGAAACTAATCAAAACAATCGATCAGACTATTATGGAATATGGACTCACAAAGTCACAATCTTACATAGTTTTTAAGTTATATAAGTATAATGAAACCTAAAACTAACTAAATTAAACTATTAATCTATATGATAATCAATTAGATAGTTAATCGATAGTATATCAAAGATTTAGTTGTAAGTTGTCAATTATTATGAATGAAACGAAATTAAACCGCTAATAACAAATTAAAAGTTTATTTCATTATATTTAAGTCACTAATAACCTCATAATTCTATATAATTCTTATTCAATTTTATTGCTAATTAGCTTTTTTTAAGAAATTAAAATGGTATTTTACCATTAATTAAATATAAGCCATTGATGATATGTAATGTGGATGAATGAATGATTTTGATGATATCCAACTCATCAATTCTTAAAAACCTTCAATAGCCAATCACATTACGTCACATGAATTTAGTGTTCTAACCATTGATTTCAATATTCTTTTAATCTGAGCCCTTCATTAATTATAAACAAAAGAATAAAAATAAATCCTAAGCCTAAGGTCCCAGTCCCAGACTCCCAAAGACTCAAACCCAAATTCCAGAAACCCTATTTTCTTTCCCATTTCATTTTCCATTACCATTTCCATTTTTTTCTTCATCGGTCAAAACCCTAGGAAAGCCATTTGTCTTTGCTAATTGCATCAGGTAACATATTTTCTCTACCATTTTGATGTTCAATCATCTGCATGTCCTCCTTTTGACCTTTTTTTTTTTGCAGCTTCTTTTGTGAAAATCGTACTTTTTTGCTATTCATCACGGCAATTCCAATTCCGCTGTTAATTTTAATGTTCATTTCATCTTCCACTCTCTATTTTGTTGTTGATTTTGTTGATTTTATTGATTTTGATTTTGTTGATTTTGTTGTTTAATAAAGATGTTGATTTTACTAAAGTAGTATATAATTGTTGTGTTTTTGAATTTAATGTAGTATATAATGTAGGGTTTTTGATTTTAAGATATTGATTGTGTTAGGTTTACTCATTTTGTTAGGTTTAATAAAGATGTTGATTTTGTTAGGTTTACTCATCTTGAGTAGTATATAATTGTTGTTTTTTTATTCAAACAGAGATGGACTTTGAGAATGAAATACCTAGTCCAAAAACTCCTATTACTCCAACAATTAATTTAGAAAATAGTGAAGATGTTGAATGTGGAGAGGGTTGTATTATTGGTGCTAATGGTAGAAAACTTACTTCTGATGTATGGAAACATTTTACTCAAGTACAAGTTGGTAAAGAAATGAAAGCAAAATGTTGATGTGAAACAACAACTTTTGAAACCAACTATGAAAGACTCTCCTAATATGTCAGGAATTGGTAGCAAATACAAGTTTAATCAAGAATATTCTAGAAATGCGTTAGTTAGCATGATTGTGAATCATGAGTATCCTCTTGCTATGGTTGATCATATTGGATTTAAGAGATACTCTAATAGTTTGAATCCTGATTTTAAAGTGATCTCAAGAAACACAGTAAAAGTCGATATATTTAGGGAATACAATGAAGAAAGGCGTCGGTTAGAAAAGGTTCTAGCGAGGTGTAGTTGAAAAAGTCCGAAGTGTAGTTGCCTTTTGCACTTCATCACCAAATAGATACGAGAAGTTTGAAGATGCTTGCAATTATTGTAGAATTCCTATTACTAAAAAACTACAACTAGATTGTAAGACTAGATTGAATTCATGTTCTGATATGTTGCAAGTTGCTCTTTTATATAAAGATGCATTTACTAGGTTAGAAACTAAGGTTGGAAAAAGTGGAAAAGAAAAGTTTAGGTTACCGAGTAAAGAAGAGTGGAAAATGGCAAGTGACATTTGTGATAAATTGGTGTTGTTTAGTAGGACAACTGATGCTTTTTCCGGTAAAAAGTATCCTACTGCCAATCTTTACTTTCAAAAATTATGTGAAATAAGGCTCAACTTAAGAAGATGGTTGTGTTGTGGAAATACAGTAATTGAGTATATGGCTAAAGCAATGATTTTAAAGTTTGATAAGTATTGGGAAGTGGTTAACGGCATGTTGTCTGTGGCTTCAATATTGGATCCAAGAAGAAAATTTGAATGTGTATCTTTTTATTTTGAACTTCTTTGTGAAGATACTGCTACATTAGAATGTGAAAGGATATTAAGGATTTTGAAGGATTTGGTTAATGAATATGAGACAGTGCCTAATGAATATTTTACTCCTTTTTCACCCTCATCACATTCAAACAAGTATAATAAGAGGATAATTGATGATTCAAGTGATGTTGAGGGCTTATGGGAAAAGCATGTTTCTAGCCAACCAAATAAAAAGCCACGCAAATGTGAATTACAGATATATTTAGAGGAGGAAAGACTCGTGGTGGATGAAAACAAATTCAACTTGTTGGCATGGTGGAATGCGGAATCGAGTAAGTTTCCTACACTTTCTAAGATTGCTAGAGACATACTTGCAGTGCCTATTTCAACTGTTGCTTCTGAGAGTGCTTTTAGCACTAGTGGTAGAGTTATTGGACCTCATCGTAGTAGGCTTCTTCCTGAGACTGTCGAAGCTTTGATGTGCCTTCAAAGTTGGAGGCGTATGGAATTCAAAGGTACTTAATTTTTTTTACATCAGTACGTACAATTAAGAAATTATATAATTATATTATTTATTAATCTTGTTATTTCTAATTTGTAGACGCTAAAGCAAATCCCCTTCAATATGCCCCGATTTTTGAAGACGAGGATGTAGAAGCTATAGAAGAAGAATGATGTTGTAATGTTAAGCATGAAGAATTGAAGACTTCATCATTTATGTAATTTTTAATGTCATTTCAAAAAAAAAATGTTTGTTAAAGTAATTTTAGGGAACTAAAGACTATTTTGTTTATTGACTTATTGTAATTGTCAGACTAATATTTCTTATTAAAGTTGAATTTGAAGACTAATCTATATTAATTTTTTCGTGCTTTAAAATTATAAATGTAGTATCGATAAAAATAAATCTTGATAATAATCCGAAGTCCGCCGGATGTCCGAGAGTCCGAGTCGGAGCAATGTTGGAGTATGCATACTCCGACTCCGAGTGGAGGTGGACTGAAAAAAATAGTCCGAGATTTATTCGGAGCAAACTCGGAGGGTGGATAGTCCGAGCCGAGTCCGACCCATTACCATCGCTACTACTAGCCCCATTTCTATTGATCCATGTATATTACATTGTGTGCCCTTAATTAAAATCACTAAAGTTACCTAATTTGATTTTACATTAATCGAAAATCATCTACACCCTTTTTTGAACCTTAAATCTAGAATCATCTAACCCACCCATTTAAATTCTCATGCCCTATTTAATTCTCTGAATCATGCACTCATTTAAACCCTAGTTTGTGTTTTTTATCTGAAATATTCTATCCATCTTGCATAAGTGATGATGAACCCTAGCCTTATTCAGCTAGTGTGAAAAAATAAAATGAGTGCGACCATAAATTTTCAAAGCAATAAACGTCAGGGGCTCATGGCTATGAATTAGGGTTATGTAACATTGAGCGAAGTGGTGTATAGTAATTTCAAATTGTATAATTAGACGAGTAGAAATATTAGACTAGACTACAACCAAAACAAATCAATGAGGTTAATTGGAAGAATTTTGAACCATCAGAGTGAGTGATATGATAATGAATGCTCCCCTCCGTTCTTTTAAGTTCTTCCACCTTACTGTAACGGATAGTTTCAAAAGTTCTTCCACTTTAAAATACTTTTAATTTTTGAAAGTTTTCATCTCACTTTTACCTCTTAAAACCTTACTTTCCTTACTTCACAGTTCACACTACTATTTTATTATTTTTTTTCTAATACTTCCAATACAATCATTACTTCACCGTACTATTTAATTATTTTTTCTCTCACGCTTCCAATACAATCATTATTTCACACTACTAGTTAATTAAAATAATATCCACTACAACCTAAAGATTTTATCTAACTTAATATTTGTGAAAACCCAAAGCCAAAGAACAAATAAGATCGGAGGGAGTAATAAAGATTAATAGACTACCTTTTTGAATGTCTTATGTAAATTTGAAATATATGATATTTTTCTAATATTTTTATATTGTTAAATAATTAACATATATATGTAATTTATTGTTATGACTTTTAATTTTTTGGGCGCTGAGCGATTAAACATGCTTAAAACTTCACTAGAATGCAACATAAACTGAATTTGAAATAAGTTGGATGTGTATTCATAAATGCTCATTTGCTTGTGCGTATTAAAATATGAGAATGATAATAAAATTTAATTTAATTTATTTGAAAAGTTTTGACAAAATTTTGATGATACTTATCATACTTTAATCATTTCACAAAATTCAGTGATCTCTTTCATTATAATATACTTTCTTCTATTCAGCCTAAATGTCTCATTTAGTTTTTCTCACTTGCCGAGACAACATTTTAACCCTTAATATCTCAAATTATCCTTAATCAAAAATTATTAAAAATTTGATATTAATAATCCTTGACTCCTTGTATTGAGGCGAATAATTTAACTTATAGATAAAGAGTAAAATACAAATTAAAAATGATGAGTGAATAGTGCCCAAAAAATATGGGATATTTAGGCTGAATAGGAGGTAATATTATTTCATATTAACAATAAATGTCTCGTAATTAATAAGTATTCAACTATATACATCTAAATGGTAAATCGAAATAAAATAAAAACATAAAACAAAATCATTTTATATCAACACGTAATTGTCAACAAAATTTACACTTGAGCGTAAATTAAAACAAATTTCGCATCGATTTGTAAGTACTACCAACACATTCCATTTACTTGAATTTTGAGGTATTCGAGTTAGCTATTTCAAATCGGTTTAAAATCGAATTTTTTGTCCACATTGATATTTACATAGTTTTTAATTTATTTTAAACCCAGGTCAAATTCAGATTCGATTTTAATATCGAGTGCACATCAGATCACTTTTGAATACCAATACTTAAATTTTAGTCTAGGAAAGAGAGAGGTGTGGGAATCTATGGGGTTTGGGTTTTTACCAGTACGTTCCGAATTTCTAGTGCCCATAATCCTACTTTATAAACAATATATATGTACTGGTATTCTTTTATGGGTATTAGTTTATTACTCCCTTCTATTTAACCTAAATGTCTCATTTAGTTTTTCACACTTGCCGAGACAATATTTTGATTCTTAATATCTCAAATTATTGTTAATTAAAAAGTATAATAATTTGATATTAATAATCCTCGTATTGAGACGAATCAAACAAGATCCCATATGACTATGTTTTAACTTATAGATTAACTCTAAAATACAAATTAAGAGTGGTGAGTGAATAGTGCCAAAAAAAATATGAGACATTTAGGCTAAATAGGAGGTAGTATAAAAGAAGCATGAAGAATCAAGTACAAGTCAACGTTGCATCGGCCATACGCCCATACAAATGTTGCAAGACCCATTGCATTGGCCATACGCCCATACAAATGTTGCAAGTCCCATTGTCCAAATTAACTAAAACTATATGGTAATCGGAAAGAGACTAAAGAGTAGTTAAGAAAAATAACAATTTTTTTAGAAGCACCTTCATTATTAACCTATCTAAAGTCTAGTGTTTTAACATATTGAATTTAAATTTTTAACCTAATCCCCATCCATATGGGCAACAGTATTTCCATGTTTACGTACAAAACTACACACAAAACAATCGAAATATTGAGTTGACTCAATGAGGTAATCGGTGAGCAGATTTATGTGGGCGTTTTCATGTTCCTACTTCGTAATGGCAGTGATCACTCCCAAGGAATTTCCTTCGAGACGAACACGATGATATTGAAGTTTTAACCAAGTTTAATAGGTTTAAAAACCAACTTCAAATTAGAGTTGTTTATGAGCGGGCTACCCGCCAGGCTCGATCCATCCAGCTCGAAAAACGGACGGGCATGGACAACGTTTTTCAAAAAAAATTTAAAGTTTGGACGGGTAATACCCGCGCGCCAAGATAAGCGGGCGGGTAGCGACACCAAAAAAATACCCGCGGATATACCCGCCCGCCCGCTTAGTTTAATATATTATTTATTAAATAATTAATTCTATTATTTTTTAAACTATACTACTACATGACCCATATCTAACTTTAGTTTATTACTCTTAATTTAAACTAGCCTTAAGGTTTACTTCTTTTAGACTTTAATAAAATTTCTAATTCTACTATCAAAGTTCGAACAAGTAGTCGACTCCACCGTCTATATTCAATATTCATGTAATTTGAGTACTTTGAGATTTTATATATATTCAGAGTATTTTAGATAATGTATTATATTTTGTTTGTTCTTATTAAAACTTAACTTTATAATATGATTTATGTTTTTTATTTTTATATAAAAATACAAGTCTACCAGCGGGTTGAATTTTTAGGTGCTACCTAGTTCGCTACCCGTCCAAGCACGCCCATAAACAACTCTACTTCAAATAGGTTAAAACAAGTATAGCATGTGCTTTTATTTTTTAATCGTAAATAATAGTGGGCTGGGCCTGAAGAGCCGTCTCTATAAGAAACGGTCTAAGAGACTAGCTGAAGTAAAGTAGTTGTAAACTTGTAATCAGTAAAAATAAGAAATAATTTTTAATTGTTTTTTTTAATATATTAATACGCTAAAAACAAGAATTACAAACAAAAGTAATTAAAAAAAGAAAAAAGTAATGTATATTGAATTAAATTATTTTTATAATTTTATTTAAAACATTATGTACAATGAACACTTTAGACATGTTAAATTTTTAACTCGTCTATTTCAAAAAAATAAATAAATAAATAAATAAATTTAACTCGTCGTTTGGCAAAACATTTATAGTTTACCGGTGGATGTGAATAGAGTAGGTATGTGGTTATGTGATTGTGTATTGGTGTTACATGTTACAGCCTGGAATTGGGGCTTATCCAACATTTAAAGCTCAATTATACTACTATGATGCATGGTTCGTGGCTACTATATACTACCTCCGTTATATTTTACTTGCAACACTTACCAATTTTGAAAGTTTCATATTACTTGCAACATTATTATTTTTGATAAAATAATCTACTTATTTTATCATCACTTTATTCCTACCCCACTATCACCATCAATCATACATCATCCCATTAATTATTTAATATACCCACAAGTCACAACCACTATCTACTTATAATAATTTTTTTTTATTTCTACCCCACATATCATCATCAATCATACATCATCCCTACTTTTACCATACTGATTTGACGACCCTTAAAAAACGTGTTAAACCCAATGGTGCAACTAAAATGGAACGGAGAAAGTAATACAAACTCCATTCTAAAATAGTCATTACATAAGAATTATCGATACCGTTTATCTTTCAACTTTATTTTATACAAGTATATTGCGGTTAATATGTTACAAAAATAGTTAAGTGAAATCTTGTTTGAATCGTCTAATCGATTACTTGCATCATATCAAAATTTTATGATTTTAGTCATGCATAGCAAAAAATACAAGTGATAAAAGTTACGTACTTACATATTGAATTACGTAAAAAGTAAAATGTAGCAAATATAATAAAACTGAGGAAGTAGCATAAATACATACAAGCAAAGGTAGCTGGAGTTTATGATCTACTCTATAGTCTACTCCAATGGTTACCCTTTTATTTACATAATTTTGAAAGTTCGCCACCTTTTATTTTATCGTCACTCCTCTTTAAATGAAATGACAAAATACCTTTAGACTTAAAATTTGTATAAGACACTTCAATCTCACCCAATAACTTTAAACTTGTATAAAACACGTGAATCTCACTCAATAACACTTTTATCACTCTAAAAACACTAAATCTAAACTCAAATTTTGTGGAGCTAAAGGCCTAAAGCTAAGGAAATCAGAACGCAAACAACAATTCGAGGTAATTTCTTATCGAATCTCATTCCAAAATACAAAAAAAAAATTAAAAAAAATATTCGAAGACCCAGTCGCACGTGACCCAGGGACGGCCCTAAGGGTGGGCAAAAGGGGTCGTCGCCTAGGGCCCCATGCAAAAAAGAAAAATTAATGGTTGTAAAAGGTCCATATAAGTTATAAATTGCAAAGAAAAAAGGCCCCAATGTGCTATTTCGCCCAAGGCCCCCAATTATCTAGGGTCGGCCCTGACGTGACCCAACTGCGGAGGAGTCGCACAAAACACGCGAATGGACCGCGACTCAGCCGCATGAAATGTTACAAAATTATACTCCATCCGTTCTTTTATATTTGTCCACCTTACAATACTGAGTAGATTTAAATGTTTGTCAACTTTGGAATACTTCCCATTTTTGGAAATCTTTTTTCCCAAATATACCCTCAAAATCCTTCCAATTTTCCCCAAATGTACCCTCTCTATATTAATTATAATGATAATTTCTTTTTTTCTTTATTTTATCTTTAATATAAATATTTTTTCTCTCTCATAATACCAATACAATCATTACTTCATACTACTATTCAATAAAATAATACCCATTTACTATAAAGATTCTAGTTTTCTTAAATTGTGTGAAAATCCATATTGTACAATGTTTTAACAACGGAGGGAGTATTTGTTAATAATAATTAAATTAATATTATTATTATTATTATTATTATTATTATTATTATTATTAATATTGCAGCAAATTAATAATAATAATAGTAATAATAATAATATTAAATTAATAATTATTAACTAATAAAATATATTAATTAAATATTTATTAATTTAGCTTATTAATTTAATAATTATAATTTTTAAATGTTTATTAGTTTATATGTATAAATTATATTATTTTTTAATAATTTATATTATTAAATGTTTATTAAATTAATATTATTAATATAATTAAATTAAATTTCATAGTCTTTTTAGTGCCAGTAATTTATTAATGTTAATTAAGCAATCGTTTCCAATCATGAATTAATATGTTAACTAATTATTATTTTTTATTCACGTAATTAACTTAACGTAATATTTTATTAGTAATAGTTGATTAAATCATCAAAACTATTGTAAATGGCTGATAATCAAGGAAGAGGAAAGGGTTTTTTTAGAGGCTTGTTGAGTGGAAATATTTCTAAACCGACCTTACTCAGAGGGGACCCTCATGAGAGGGGGGTTACGGTTTCTGCTCGGCGGATAGGCGGCCAGACATAGTCAGACCCAACATTCGGGTACACTGCACCAAGTGTGTACTCCTTTTTGAGTACCAAACGAGCCTATAGAGAAATTTGGGAGGCTCCAGTGATGAGGATAATGACTACGAAGGCTTTGTTGGTCAGCCAGTGGATTGGACAGTCGTGCAAGGGCATATCGATAAGTTTACACGAGCAAGCCCTAGTATAACATGTGCTTCTGATCATGCATAAGACAACTAGATTGGCACTGCGGCTCCACGGGGGAGGAGGCGGCCACAGTCCACTGATACAGACTAACTTATCACATCACCCATTTCGGGGAGATGCGACACCCACTTGATACCCAGCTACGAGGGGGACATAGAAAGGTTATTTTTGAGGGCTTTGAGCATACGCCTCCGATTTTCAGGTGTCGTATTAGGAAGAAGTCGCTGGAGGAGATCAACAAACTACAAGATATGTCTGATGAGCTATACGAAGTTTTACCTGCCATTCCCCTTAGTCGTCTGCCATACATTATGCACCAGTACATTGATAGTGCTTTAATTACGACCTTTGTTGAGAGGTGGCAACCGGATACCAACACCTTCCACATGTCCCGGGGGAGATGACCATTATGTTGCACAACGTGCAACGCATTTTAAGTATTGATATTGAAGATCACTCCCCGCTGAACCTGCTGATGGTGAGTGGAAGCTCGCGCTGGTCTGTTTATTTGGAGAGCCTATGTCTGAGCTGCAAAAGAAGGGGTACTTCACTAGCGAGAGCATCAACGTTTGTGAAATTATGCACATGTGCCACTGGTCTTAGTCTTTATCGACACAGTCTACAACCTATTACAAAGCTATTGTGGGTTCAATACTACTGGTGGATAAGACTAAAGTTGGTTAGCGACCTCACCTTTATACTTACTATGAATGACGATCATGATGAGATTGCTTGGGGTGTAGTGACTCTGGCGTATTTGTACAACTTGGTATGGCGTCTAGGGTTGGGTGCAAGACTATTGTTGGTTGTCTTACATTGTTACAAACATGGATCTACGAGTACTTCCCGGCCTTCCGTCCCCATCCTCGTCAAGCTGATGTGCCTCATAAGACGAGGACGAAGATGTGGTCCATGTAGAAGCCAATTCGAGAGCTCAGTAGGCTAAGAGAATGTAGGAGTACCCACATTGTTATACTTTTTATTTTATTTTTAGATTATTTTGTTTATGTTAATTTTGCGTGTAAGTAGGTGGAATGGACTCCCCCACATTACTTATCTTAGGGCATTAGTAAATGAGTACCCACACACCACCTTTATTGGGGTATCACCTGTTTAGATATCGTCGAGGTGTATTTGCCCGAGAGGACAATCAGATATCTGGGTTTTTTTTACATACTATCCCCCCATCCTATGAGACCTACCAAAGCTACACGACCGGCACAAGGTACTTATTCCGTGACTTTGCTTCTCTGTCTATTTACACAGAGGCATAGAGTAGGTTCCCTTATTGTGCCCGCGTTGGTGATTAAGCACTTTGTCGGGCATCTGTTCCATCAGAGGTTGTTCCTGATTATGTTTACTGGTTTAGAGTGTCCTCCCACCCATTTCTCCTCCCTAGCAAAGAACCGAGTGCTGGTTTTGGTGCAGTTGATAGCGGAGTTGAATACGCTAGTGTTCTATTTATGTGTTTCCATTTATCTGTTTCCATTACTTTAATGTTGTTTATTATTTTGTTAAAATTATTGTTTTGTATTTACAATTTGCAAATGAATTTTGGAGTCGAATCGCGCCACTGCTCAGGATGCCTGCTATCGTGGATATGAACCCCCAGGAAAGACATAATGTTGATCTTTATATGGAAGAAGTTAGAGATTTATTTGCCGAATAGCAAGCTTTTAGAGGGCAAGACCCTTGATAGACATTTGTGTTTGTAATTATAAACTATTTATTAATGTTGTGTTGTATGTCTAAACTACTCGAATTGTTTCTAATAATTAAAATCAATGCTTTTTACATTTTTATTAACATATTTATTTATACGCAATCTAAATACAACGGTAACATAAATAAGTTGAGTACTATTTTGTGGAAATTTTTCAAGAATTAAACATGTTTCTGTAATGAAACGAGAAAGTGTGAAAGGCACGTGAGAACCTGAAGTGGAAGTGGTACAGCGGTCAACGGTCCACAGATTGGAGATGAAACACCTTTCGAAGGTGGCATGAAATTCTGCACCACAACACGTTAGCCTTGCCCGGGGGGTTATCTCCCGGAAAACCCCTCTGATGCTTAAGTCAGATCAGAGAATTAAAGAAATGATAATCGAGTAGATGTGAGAAACCCAAGGTGGTGAGGGTAAGATAGTAGCGGTGATAATGGTGGTGAATAACCAATTAAGGTGGTAAAGTGGAGATAACTGCTGGTGGTAATGAGTCGTAATTTTGGCAGAGTTTTGGTGTGTTCTTGAATGCCCGGGCGCCAATGAAGTAGGTTGTCCCTATATATGCTGATCTATGGTGGTTAATTTTGGAGTGGATGATAGTTAGTGGAGAGTTGAAGTTGGTTACTGTAGGAAATGAAAAGTTATATGACAGTTGTAAGGTGGTTACTTATGTGGGAGTTAAATATATTAGGTTGATTGTCAAACAGGTCCCTTGACCAAAGGTCAAGATCAAGGGATGGTCAAGGGTTATCATGGTAATATCATTTTATAATGAAATAAATAAATAAAAATAAATGTTACCATAACAAAACGTTTTGATCTCCATAATGTTACCGTAGTTAACTTTCCAAGAGTTGAGTGTTGTTTTGTGGAAAATTTTTTAAGAATTGCTACAACTCGCCTTTTGCCATAGTTGGTGCTTACCGTATAAAATATCCCTAATAATAATAACAATGACATCATTATCAAATTTTAGAGAGAAGATTTTTAATGAAGAAGCGACATGTAAGCAATTTAAAAGGTAATGGCATCAACCATGTTTTGTTTTAATTATAGTTATAGAAGATTATAAATAGATATATTATAGATTATATTTTTAACACAATTTATTTTATTTTTCTCTCCAAACCTCTCCCCTCAAAATCTCTTTTCGTCCTTTTACTTATTCAAATAAGAAATCTCCATCCATCCAAATCTCTCCATTATTTCCTCAGTTTCTTTATCTAAACACAATGTTAGTGAGGTCCCCCAAACAAAAAAACTAAGGTCTCATAAGATTTATTAGAATGAAACCCACACATGGATATGAATAAGCTATTTTTAAACAAGCTACTCATAGCAGCGTATTTAAAATCAGTTGATCAAACCAGTTAATAAGATCACCTGGTTAAATCAACCACTATAATTAGCTATTAGCCATTAGTCAAACGGGAACTAAGATTTGTCCCAGTTTTTACATTGTATCATTGTATGTTTCACTACTATAAACAAAAATAATTGCAAATTTGATCAAGTGTAGCCAGGGTCGGCCCTATATATTTTGGGGCTCAGGTGAAATAGCAATTGGGGCCCTTTTCCTTTATAATTTATAACCTCTATGGACCTTCTATCACTATTAATTTTGCATTTTTAACATAGGACCCTGGGCGACGGCCCCTCTTGCCTACCCTTAGGGCCGGCCCTGAGTGTAGCAGTACTTCTATTCTCCGACCATATTCTTTTCTCACTGTAATAATCGAAGCTTAGTTATATTTGGCCATCAAATAAACTATCCACCATTAATAGATTTGAATTAGTGGTATCCAATAACTCATCGGTAACAAATACATTTGCTTTGGATATACTAGTAGTGGTTAATTTACCAACGGATTAACCAAGTGTTTTCCTAATAACAAAATGTGCACTTTTTATAACTTATTTTGATTTATTTTATCATTTTACCAATTGTAGAAGTTCAATGGTGGACATGAATTTTCAAATTTAGTGTTTTACTTATTACTCCATGCCAAGCCAAGCCAAGCCTATTGCTTAAGTACTAATCCTAACAAATGAGTAGAGTTTTGTCTCCATTAGAGCAAATATTATCTTTTTCATACTACATCCGTTCCATTTTACTTGCAACACTTAGCGTTTTTTAAAGTTTCATATTACTTGCAACACTATTATTTTTGGCGTAAATAATCTACTTATTTTATCCTCACTTTATTCCTACCCCACCATCACCATCAATTATATATCATCCAATTAATTATTTAATATACCCACAAGTCACAACCACTATCTACTTATAATATTTTTTTTATTTCTATCCCACATATCACCATCAGTCATACATCATTTCTATTTTGACCTTACTGATTTGACGGCCTTTAAAAAATGCCAAACCCAATGGTACAACTAAAACAGAACAGAGATAGTATAAGATACGAGGAAGTCGGGGTAAATCACGGTTATTTGTGAGAGAAGTAAATCACACTACGTGGCCTAATTTTATAGGGGGATTTTAGATAATTTATTTTATCTTTTTCTTATTTTAGTTATTTTATTATTATTTCTTTTGTTTTTATATGGTGATTTACAAACAACGATTGATTGTGAATATATATATATATATATATATATATATATATATATATATATATATATATATATATATATATATATATATATATATATATATATATATATATATATATATATATATATATATATATATATATATATATAGGAGAGGATCCAATGAGAAGGGTGTTGAAAATAAGAAGGGTAAGAAGGATTCTACATCCTGATTTCACTAAAATAAAAAATCATGGTCAGATTGTACCAAAACACATAAGTGAAAAGTAACTATTCATGCTAGAAAATAGCTATGCATAAATTTTAAAGTGTTCTTTTTATAACATAGTATCCTTTTTTGTATATATAGTAACTAAAAAATCAAACAAAATCCTTACATCATTCCGTTTTAAAATCCTAGCATTGAAATGGCCCATAGGGAGACTATGATACTTAGATTGAATCCCACATGACATGACCCTCCATTTTTACTGTCCCTTTTATTAAAAAGAAAAAAAAACTCCAAATAAAGAAATGGCCCATAGGGAGACTAGTACTAGGGAGTAGCATGAGAGTTGGCCTAAAAATAATAATAACAAACTCCCCTTCTCAAACCCAATAAGCCATAAATTCACAAAAAGAAAAGGGAACCCCCCCTTCTTTAACTGAAATCCTAAAAGCATCCCATGTGAGTCTAATTACCCTTGAAATAGATAACAAACAACTCTATCTCTTTTCCTCTTCTAACCATGGCCAAACCTACCATTAATCCAAGAAAACCCACCAAGGAAATCCACAAAACTAGAAGAAGTCAACCCCCTCAAAGAGAACAACAACAACAACAACCACCATCTTCATCTTCATCTTCATCTTCATCTTCATGGGTAGTAATGAAAAACATCCTAACTTGCAA
The DNA here is from genome assembly GCA_019425755.1 of Amaranthus cruentus. Taxonomy (NCBI): domain Eukaryota; kingdom Viridiplantae; phylum Streptophyta; class Magnoliopsida; order Caryophyllales; family Amaranthaceae; genus Amaranthus; species Amaranthus cruentus. Next base: position 12,853,928 of record CM033455.1, read on the forward strand.
ACACATGGAAGTACAACAACAACAACAACCTCAACAACAACTAACAAAAAACAAACAACAAAAACAACCCACAAACCTCCCAATCATAGAAGATAACAATAACATCAAATCAAAGAACAAGAAAATGAGATGTTCTGGCTCACTTTGCAACAACACAAAAGTTATGCAAAGGCCTGAACTTTCCTCCCCTGAAACCCACCAAAGAAAAATTAGGAGACCTTCCATTGCTACATCTTCTAGTAGTAGCAGCTATGAAGAGTCAAATAGGTCTATTAAATCAAGTGTATTGAGTGAGCTTAGTAACAATAGTAGTACAAGTAATGAGATTTTGCAGAAATCATGTTCTTCTAATACTAATAGTAATAGTAGTGCTAATTATTCAATTAAAGGGATGCCATTTAGAAGACTTTCAGGGTGTTATGAGTGTAGAATGGTGGTTGATCCTGTTTTGTCTTTCACAAGAGACCCTTCACTTAGAGCTACCATTTGTTCTTGCTCTCATTGTGGTGAAATTTTCATGAAACCTGAGAATTTGGAGCTTCATCAAGCTGTTAGGCATGCTGGTATTCTTAATTTCGTTCTTTATCTTTTTGTTTTCTTTTAATTATAATCTACATTCTCTCGGATTTAATGCTTTATTTATTTTGTTCAGCCTATTATCATTTTTTAGTTTAATTTAGTTTTAATGAGCTGAACTTAAGAGACATCTCTCAAAAAAAAATAGTCTCTCGGAAGACCAACTGATTAATTAGTTTATATCAAATTTTTTGTAATGAGGTTATTAGTTTGCCTTTTTTTCCATTCTCCTCAAATTTTACTTCTGAGTGGAACTCATTGCGATGATGATGATTTTAAACTACTGAGTTGTTCCTCTGGTGTTAGTTTCAGCTAAGCTTAAACTTGATATTAGCTTATATAATATATTAACATATATATTACAATTAAAGTTAATAAATTACTGTCTTTTTGTGTTTATTTTAGTTATTTTGAAGTAAATATATTAAAGTTGTGATTTTATTATCTGGTGTCTAAATTATTAAGATTATAACGCCTTTAAAATGTTTAAAACGGTTTAGCTTAGCCGGTGTTAATTAGAAGTTAAATGGACTTTAACTTGTCTCATTTAGATGCATATAAAACACAAATTTATTTTGAGACAGTCTCACAGTGAGCGATCTTTACGCATAGGCTGAATAGGCCAATTAACATAGTTATTAGCATATGACCTCTTTGTTTTAAGGTAATCTTATCAATCTTTCACGAGAGTAGCTCATAATAAAAAGTAGAAAGCAGAGCTACAAAAGTCATGAGCTATAATTATGAGTTTAACCTTGATATTGAAGTATAGAATGTTGTCACTTTATAAACTCATTTCCTACATATCAATAAATAGAAGAGTTCACTTTAGACCATTTGCATACCTTTTACCTCACTTTTTTGTAATGAGCTACTCTCCTGAGAGATCGTCTAGACGTCTCTCAGGCCCAATCCATTAAAGCTTATTACCTACATTTACTCTATATTTTTCTTATTGGGCCATCTCAATTAGAGATGGTCTCTCAAAGAGACCGTCTTTCACAAGAATTTGTGCTTTGTAATTTTGTGAGAAAAAAAGATTTAAGAAAATGTTTTGGTGCAGTATCTGAGCTGGGTCCAGAAGACACAAGTAAAAACATAGTAGAGATCATATTCCAATCAAGCTGGTTAAAGAAGCAAAGTCCGGTATGCAAAATTGACAGAATTCTGAAAGTGCAAAACACCCAAAAAACTGTAACCAAATTTGAGGATTATAGAGATTCAATTAAGTTTAAAGCCACAAGACTACCTAAAAAGCATCCTAGGTGCATTGCTGATGGAAATGAGCTTTTAAGGTTTCATTGTACAACATTTAAGTGTTCTTTAGGCCTAAATGGCTCATCCAATCTATGTAATTCTATCCCAAATTGTAATGTTTGTAGCATTATTAAAAATGGGTTTAAGGTTGTTGATGGTGGGCCCACTGGAAAAGGTATACTCACCACTGCCTCTAGTGGGCGGGCCCATGATCAGGCTGAGGTTGGCATGGAGGAGAATGACAAAAGGGCAATGCTGGTTTGTCGGGTTATTGCGGGTCGGGTCAGGAAGAGTCTTGAAGGGGTCGGATCGTCAGAAGAGTATGACTCGGTCGCCGGAGCGAGTGGAGTTTATTCAAATTTGGACGAGTTGTATGTTTTTAACCCCAAGGCTATATTGCCTTGTTTTGTTGTTATCTATAGGGGTTTTTAGATGTTTTGGCTTATTTTAGTGTAGAATATTTCTATTTTGCTTTGGTTCTTGTATATCTTCAAACTTGAGCTTTGGGTAGGGCAACGTTTTAATTACATTTTGTACTATATATCAATATGCATGGAAGTGGTAGCCCTTGTTTAAAAAATCAAAGCAAGTTTTGATATACCCACAAAAAATCATTCAAATTTGACTTTACTAATTGAAACGTATTAATAATTAATGATTTTGTTTTTGCTATTGTAATCGGTTAGGTCCGGTCTAAGAGGTCTAAATGAGCGAAGTTTGATTTTTGAAAAGACTTTGATAGTTTGATAGATGTTTTTAAATGAAAGTTAAAGTGAAAGAAAGGATGATAGACAACCACTTTTTAGAAAAGACGTCTGAAAAATACATCATGATAATTCCTAATTAAAATAACACTTAGCAAGCTCTAGTTACAGGGAAGATAATGTTTTAAATACAACATGACATGACTTTGGCTTTTTTTCTCACTAATGCGGAAAGTTATTCATCTTAGCAATGGTTGAGAATTTCTTTTTCTTGTATTGATTAGTTAAAGTAATGGTCGAAAAATTTTGAGATTATGCATAAGTTTGAGAATCAAAATTTTTTGGACATGTTTTCGAATCAAAATTTTTTGGACATGTTTTCGAATCAAAATTTTTTGGACATGTTTTCGATTAGTGGTTAGTGGTGTTTAAAACAGACCTTGTGATTTGATATTTATCCGACTTTGTAACTGAATTAGGTTAGACATGAAATAAAAAGGGATTAACAATTATGTAAAAACCAATATGGATACAAAATTCGATTTTAAATCGACCCGAAAAATATAATTGAAATCGGCCTAATGACTTGAATAAATGCAATTTCGCTGTTTGCCACTGCGCTAGTGTTGGGTATGTGAAACATAAATAAAAAGGAAAGTTGAAATTCAAGGCATGTTTGGATTGAGTGTAAATATTTAAGGGGTAAAAAAGTCAAAGCTAAAAATTATAGTTGATAAATGAGAAATTAGTGAAATTTGATTGTAGTAGAAATGAAAAAATGGTTGCAAAGTAATGAAAAATAAAAGGAACTCTCAATATTGTGGGGTAAATATTTATCCTAAGGTGGGTGTTGGAATATATAATCGCCATAATAGGGGAAATCATCTTCTTTTCCTTTTTTATTTTTATTTCATGCTCATTTTACCTTCTTTACAACTATCTCAACTACTTCAACTTCATCTTTATTCGCTTTATTTTATTAGTTAGACTTTATTTCCTCCTTAAATATTTACAATCAATTCAAGCATGCCCTGACATCTATACCTATAACTAAAACAAAACACGCTTACATCATCTAACCCAAAAACTAATGAGGTGTCACTTTGTGGATTAAAATTTTCCCTCAATTGAAGGATGATGATATCATCCTAATATGTTAATTAATCCTTAGATGAATATGTATTATAATAATCAATACGTTGGAAATTGGGTTATATAATCAATATATATGTAAATGCATTGATGAAATTGGTTAATATAATCTATTTTTCATTAATTTTAAAATGTCATTTACAAACTTATAATGATTAATAAGATAATTGAGCTGATTAGATGGATCTATCTCAACATTGAGATAATCTCATATAAGACAAGTTATTTTAGTTTTATATTTGTATTATTATTTAAATTATTTCATTTGATTTAATATTGTAATAATGTTCTAAATAATTTATAAATTAAATATTAAAATTTATTTTAAACATACTTTGTTATGCTTACTTAGTAAATATTAAAATAATATCAAATTTTAAAATTATTTATCATTGTACTATAAAATTGTATTTGTAAATTAAAATTGAATAAAATATTAGCTATTATATGCAATTATTTATTCATAGAAAATGAATAATCAATAATTTATACTTTATTTTCTTAATTTTTTAAATATTATAAAATACAATAAAATGAAAAATGATAAATCACAGGGCATTATCTAGTTTACAAACTAAAAATGCTAATACCCTCTTCTCTTTATCTCACCGGTTACTTCAACAACGTCCTCCAATTTAATGGTTGCGTGATAGTTTTAGCAAATGTGAAATCCCATAGTTGGAAATTGAAATTTCAATTACCAAGTACTTCTATTATCTAGTAATCATCATTTACTTTTAGTTTAATATAGTGTCTACCTTCTCTCAAAACATTCTTTATGATATTTTATTCATTAATGAATATTGGCATGTTTTATTTTTATTTTTATCTTTATACTTCCTCTGTTCCATAATACCTGGTACTGAGTGTGACATTTTGTGTGGGAAAATGTCACAATCACTAGCAAGTACTTCTTCCGTTCCGAAATACTTGCTACATTTTGTTTTTGGGCATTATTCATCGTTTAAGCTTATTTTATATAATGCGGCTAATATGTAAGTAATAATATAGTCAAGTAGGATCTTGTTTGAATCGTCTCATCGCATACTTTCATAATATAAATTTTTGATAATTTTTAAATGTGTATAATTCGACATATAAATGAACAAAATAATACATTGACCGCGTAAAAAAGTTAAATGTAGCAAGTATTATGGAACAGAGGAAGTATATCATAATTTTGAAAGACGTCAATCAAATTTATAGATATGTAATGACTTCAGTTCACTTTTCATTTAAGCCATTTTTTCTCCCAACATACCCATGATAAAAAAACCTCCATATTATTTTGTCAATGCACTTAGTAAGAGGATTATATACTCTTGTGTTTAAACTGTCAAGTAACCAACTCAATAAAAACTTCAAAGTAATAATTGTTACTCAACAATATTAATATTCTTCATTATTATTTTGATTTACAAGAGCAGTTTCTGTTGCATAACCTTGAAAGAAGACAAATTAAACAGTTGGGTATGGAGGCGTTTTGTGAATACTCTTCAAACCACTTAAATCCAAGCAGGGCAGTGCACACTGCACAGCACCCAATCACTCTACTTTCTTGCAAGAATATTTTATAAATGTACTAATTAATTTATGAGTATAACTAAGTACATTTGAAATATTCGATTTCTTTCGATTGGAGTAAATACTGTGTTTTTTAGACAATGCTCTTGTGATACCTTAAATTTAGCTTGAAAATAGATTGATAGATTACTCATATCAACTAAATGTATCTTATTTTATGGAGTCTATTTGCTAAGAAATCCACAGTTAAACGTGCTTGGTGACCTCCTGGAAAGTTTTCCTAGGTGCACAAGAGTGAGGATAAAGTGCGCTGGAAAGACTTATGTTGGTTTGTAGGGTCCCCGGTCAATCTTCATTCTTCATGAGCAGTCATCATCGGTACATTGGGTCGAGGTGTTACAATAATACAAATTGTATCAGAGCAACCCTTCAACCGTGGCTGATTGTGTGTTTAATTAGTGCACCTAGTAGGGAAAAAGATCTTAAAACTACGGTCCAACGAGGACGTCGTGTTCTTAAGTGGGGGTGAATGTGATACCACAAATTTAACTTGAAAATGATTGTTGATTGATAGACTACTCATATCAACTAGGTGCATCTTCTTTTCTAGGAAGCCCATTAATTAAGAAATCCACAGTTAAGCATGAATGGTGGGGCAACATGGGTGACCTCTTGGGAAAATTTTCAAGGTGCGTACGAATGAGGACAAAGTGATCTGAAAAGACTTGTGTTGGGTCTGTGGGGTCAGTCTACATTCTGCATGAGTAATCGCCAGCGGTACGTTAGTGTTACGTTCTAAAATTGAATCTCACATGACCCTTCAATTTCCTTGGTCTACCTTCCTATGTACTTGGACTCAAATACTGATGTTGGATACTGAAATGTGTTCAAGTGTCGAATACATCTAAATATTTTATTTTACCACTAGAATCAAAAAAAAAACTTCTAATACTTCCAAGTAATAAGTAGATTTAGCATTTAGCACAGCCAATTTTTGGGGTAGTATGTTTCCACTGCACAACTATTACTTCCAAGTTCTTACAGAATTGAATGCAGGGGCAGGGTCAAATAAGAGGGTTCACTCTATAGAGAAGCAATGGATATGTTACTACTGGCAGTGAACACCTGACTCATCTTGGTAAAAGTACTAATGCAAGTAAAATTTGGACAAAAGTAACATTTTAGTCTTTTTAGTACAAAACTTTAGATAAAATTAACCATTCACTACATGTTTATAATTGCATTTTAACCTAACTAAACATAAAGTACTTGTATTTGCTAGATCTGTCATTGGAAATTTTATCAACTGTTTGATAAATCATGTAATCTCCTTTAAAAATATAGTAAAATAGAGAAAAACTTTTAAGAGAAATAATAAAACAACACTCTAAATTTATTAATAATGTATATACTACTGACATCTTAACACGATTTTATTGATAAGGGACGTCTAATAATAATTACTGAGTTTCTAGACAATACTTTTATATATATCCATTTAGGCATCATAAAAACGTTAGCAAATAACCATTGAAGTTTGTATTACTAGGACTTAGGAGTCGTTTTAGGCACTCACAAGAATGTGATCAAGTTATTTAAAGAATAGTTAAGGCTATACTTGGCTACTTGCTAATACATTTCATTTTTTAAGAAATTATAGTTAAAGAGTGTTACATACTCATGTGTGTCATACTTTAACGAGTTGCTCTCGATTATGATAACGTACATAAATTTATAGTACATGTGCATTGCTGATTTAGGAGTCAAACTCAGTGAAAGCACAATTAAGATAAAACGATCCAATAAAAAATATAAAAAAAAATTATAAATATATATGTTAAAATTAATGTTTTCAATTCAACTCTAAAAATTGATATTTTATAATATATTTTGACGGGTTTTCATATTGTGAGATTAATTTATAAAGTACAAACTCAAAGGTATATATATCTGGTCATGAGTAAGCATGTTTGCCTCATAAGGCTTAAATACAAAAGGTCTTATGCTCAAATCTAACAGATTATAAATTTTTACAAAATTTCAGTGCCATCATGTGCAGGCGCGGGATCCAGTTGGATTCGCCCATGCATCAGTGCAATTACAATATACAGATATATTAGTCTTTTGATTTATGTAATTTCAATTAAAATGTTGAAAATTGTACTAATTTTTAATGTATTACATTGTAAGTGACATAAAAAATTAGAATTACCCCATAGTCATTTACGAATAAGTTATATCAATATACCGGTATACAAATTTAATTTGTAATTTGATTAAATCAAATATTAAATCACAATAATTGTAACTATGAGAAATAACACTAATTATCATTTTTATTAAATTATTCATTAGCAATTTTTGCCGCCAAATGCATACTTTTATTATCCATTAGTTTAGTTAAATCTTCATTCAGTAAGTATTAAATTAATGAGACTTTGTTTTATTAACTAATTATTATGTAATTATTTAATCATTTAAGTATCCGTGTAAATAATTCAATCAAATTATTAGTTCTAAAAGTCGTAAGGTAGTGTTTGATAACATTGAAATCATTTGAAAATAAGGAATTTAATTTTAGTATTTAAATTCAAGAATTGTCACCTATATACTTGAAATTTGCAAATTTTGATACTTGACCAAAATTAATATAAAAAATATTATTTTAATTAATGGTTTATATTTATTTTATTCAAATATTTCCATTCAGATTTAGTTATCACTGTAATAATTATTTTTCAAGATATAGTTATCCTATACAAATATTTTTCATATTCAAAAAGTTTCTTAAGTGGTAACATGTAACACCCGAATTTCCTCCCGTTCTTTACGGTTTTGGTTTCGTAAAGGGGTCGGAAATTCTGGGGTAAAAAGAAAAAGGAAAAAGAATTTTGATAAACGTTAAAGATTAACTTTAAAAATGTGAGTGGAAATTTCGGCAGCATCTACTCTAAAACTGTGCGTCTTTTATAGAAAAACAAAAGTTATTTAAACTCTAATAAAATAAAGGCATCACGGCCTATCAAAACTATATCACCATAATTACTACTTGTAATACAACCCATGAGTTGAACCAAACACTCAAAGATCTCATTATTGCTCGATAATACGTAATTCAAATCTACTAATTTGATAATTCATATCATCATTCAACCCACACAAGAGAATGAGTCTCATAACAAGCCAAACAAACTATATATTTATCTATACACGTGCAATGATAATTATTATGCATGAATATGTAGTATGAACCTATCTCATATCTACCCAAACTCTCACAAATAACTTCTATCTTCAAGCAATTTCTCAACGAATTTTAAAACACAAAGCGTCGAAAATAGGAACCACTGGCTCTGATACCACCTGTAACACCCCTGAATTTCCAACCCCTAAAACGAAACCAAAACCGCAAAGGACGGGAAGAAATTCGGGTGTAAAACCAAAACCGTAAAGAACGGGAGGAAATTCGGGTGTTACATAACAATTTGATGCTTTAGGTGACATTTTCAAACATTAATATCACACATTCAAACATTGATATTTAATTAAAAAAATTCTTAAATAATTACAATAGTCAAGCATTGATATCCAATCAAATCATTCCACGTAGCATGGGTCTTAAAAGAAGACATGTGTCATTTTACATATTTTTTAGTATATGTTATGATTATTTAATCATTTAAGTATCCGTGTCAATAATTCAATCAAATTATTAGTTCTAAAAGTCGTAAGGTAGTGTTTGACAACATTGAAATCATTTGAAAATAAGGAATTTAATTTTGGTATTTAAATTCAAGAATTGTCACCTATATACTTGGAATTTGCAAATTTTGATACTTGACCAAATTTTGCGTACATTGTTAATGCAATTCTATGGAATTGACTCAATTTCACATTTTCAAATTCAAAATTTGTCAGACATAGTATTTAGCTCAATTCAACATTTAGAAATGAATTCCAAGTCGCCAAAATCTATAATTTCTATATCGGGTTGATTGTGTACATAATTTTTTTTATCTTATTTCATCCTATAAAAGAAATGATTAAGTCAAAATATTTTATTATATTAATCTCTTTAATTATTGTCATAATTCCTTCATTCTTAAATAGAAGTATTTGTAACGTTTGACTTTTCACACGGTCAAATACTAATTCAATTATTAATATCTCTAATTATATATAATAAAATAAAAAATTAATTATAAAATTTAATATTAATAATCTTTGCAATGAGATGAATGAAACAAGAATCCCGCTTCTTGTGTTTTAACTTATAGATTCTTAAATAGAAGTATTTGTAACGTTTTACTTTTTACACGGTCTAATACTAATTTAATTATTAATATCTCTAATTATATATAATAAAATAAAAAAATAATTATAAAATTTAATATTAATAATCTTTGTAATGAGACGAATGAAACAAGAATCCCGCTTCTTGTGTTTTAACTTATAGATTAAACAAGCTAAAACAAGCTAAAACTAAAAATTGAATTACAATGGCCAACAAAAATGAGCATCAATATGATTGCGGAATCAATATGATTGCGGAATAATTTGAGATATATTCACTCTAATGGTTATAACTTTAAATAGGAAAATCATATAATCGTAATATTTGCGGCATTATAACATAGACTTCAATATCTTTCCAATGATATATTATATGCCCAATTCCGATAACGGAGCGAGAAATGACGATCGTTTGAAGTTTATTTGTGCTGAAATTAGATACATGTTCATTATTTTGGTCATAATATTTTATAAAAAAATCGTATTAGTGCAAGGTTTATGGCATTGGAAACTAGACTTCAAGAGCTTTCCAACGACATATTATATGCCCAATTCTGATAATCGAGCGAGAAATGACGACCGTTTAAAGTTTGCAGTAATTTCTAACGACCAGGCCATGGTTGAATCGCACAAAATGCGCGATCAGACCATGGTGGAATCACACAAAATGTTCGATTGGACCATGGTGGAATCGCACATTTTGTGCGATTAAACCATGGTCTGGTCGTTAGAAATTACTGCAAACTTTAAACGGTCGTCATTTCTTGCTCGATTGTCAGAATTCCGCATATAATATGTCGTTGGAAAGCTCTTGAAGTCTAGTTTCCAATGCTGCAAACCTTGAACTAATATGATTTTTCTATAAAAAGTTATGTCCAAAAGAACGAACATGTATCAAATTTCAGCACAAATAAATTTCAAACGATGATTCATCTACAATTGCATATAATATATCATTGGAAAGATCTTGAAGTCTAGGTTCTAATGCTACAAATATTGCAGTAATGTGATTTTTGTATCAAAAGATTCGGCCAAAGGAGTGATTATGTATCAAATTTCAATACAAACCGTGTGATCAGATTTATTTTTCGATTTTAAAAACTATATTCTTTACTAAAATTTATATTTTTATTTTAATTTAATTATCATTAAGAAATTTAGTTTAGAAATAATAATGGTTGATATTATAATTAAAATTGAATTTAAGGGCATTTTATTAATTTTATTAGAAAAGGGGGTGGCGATAAAATAAAAAGGGTGTCAATTTTTATAAATTGGGTTATATGTATATACTTCCTCCGTTCTGATTTACTTGCTACCATTGCATTAGCACAAAGATTAAGAAGTTACTGTGCAATGATGAGTAGTAGGTGAAAAGTTGCTTTTTAGGAATTTTTTAATATTATTTGTTGAAAAATGAAAAAGAAAAATATGAGTAATTAGATATAGAGTAGGATAAAAATAGGAGTAGGTATAACTTTAAATGATTGGTTTTTTACTAAAAAAGAAAATGTAGCAAGTAATATGAAATTTTCCAAAATGGAAAATGTAGCAAGTATTATGAAACGAAGGAAGTATGATTATATACGTCTATGAATTATCAAGTACTACTAGGCTAGGCTGTAAGATTTAAGAAGAAAAGGAGATTGTCGATGTGAGTGAAAGTAAAAAAAATTTAAAACTGCAAGAGTGGAAGGCTGAAAGGCTGGAAAAGAAGGTTAGTTGGAAAGTAGTGTTTGAGTTAGGGGTGAAACTTATTCGGATTAAAACTGCAAATTGAATCAGACCAAACCGAAAAACAAATATGGTTTGGATTAGGTTTAAAAATTCATAAACCTAAATATTAAGGTTTGGATTAGGTTTGGAATTTTCAAAAGCCGAAAATCTAATTTCTAGACCGCAAACCGAAATATTTAAGAAATTACATATAGTCTACTAACATTAATGTATTAGCCCAGGCCCAATACATTCTAAACCTAGAAAATTAAAAACCCTAACCTTTGATAATACATGTACTACCGCCGTCCCACTCCCAGTCCCACACTTGAGTACTTGACACTCCCACTCCTTTTCCAGTTTCCCTCTCTTTTTATTTCTATTCTTAAAACCCTAAGTCTTTCATTCTCTCTCTAGAAGCTTCACTACAGACGTCGACTACTCTGCAGCCGTCGACTACCCTGCAGCCTGCACTACAGTCAGAGTCCGCCTCACCTGTATCCCAGCCGGCGTTCAAGTAACTCTTTCCCTTTCATTTTTTTTGTTTTATTGTTTAATCTTTGATTTTTGTTTAGATCTTATTTTGTTTGATTTTTGTTTAGTCTTTCCCTTTCTTTTTTCGTTTGATTTTTGTTCAAGTAAGTCTTCCATTCTCTGTTTTTGATTTTTGTGTTTGATTTAATCTTTGTTTTTTGTTTAGATCTTATTTTGGTTTATGTGTTTTAGGTTTTCGCTTTAGATGTTATTTACTCTTATTCGGCCCAAAAAAAATTTGGCCTAGGAAATTCGGTCTGGGCGGTTTGGATTCGGTCTACAAATAAAAAATGTGGTTTGGTGCGGTTCGGTCTAGAAACTAATTTGGTTCGGTGCTAGTCTGAAAATATGGAGATTGAATAAAATATGGTTCGATTTGGTTTCGATGAAAGTCCAAACCGTAGACCGAACTTTTACCCCTAGTTTGAGTAATAGCATTAATAAAAGTCCTTTTGTTTCTCAGTAAAGTTTCTACAAGAAATAATTATGAAAGTAAAAAAAAAAATAAAATATTTAATATATATTTAATGTATTATTTTACTGAATAATAAATATAATGGTGCAAAAGTAGGGGCTATCAATACTAAAAAAGTATTCAGAGATTATTAATGAAAAAAAAATGGAAATAATAAGTAATAAAAAAATATTTTTATAAACTATTGGGAACACATGGAGGCCATAAGGAATGTAAAAATGTTACTATAAAGTTCGTGAAAAATATGCAAGAGCATAAATATTATTAAAATATTAAAATAATATAAATAGATTATTTCTGTCCAAAATTTGTGAAAGAAATAGAAATTTTTTTATAGGTAATAGGAACAACACATAGAAAACCTAAAATAACAAATGGAAACTTATTTAAGGAACGGAAGGAGTAGTATATTGTATTCTCTTTGTTTTATGTAACTTATTGTACTTTCTTTTCTAATTTATCCCACCAATTTCACTTATTTATAATTGGAAAATTTACTAAAAATAATTTCAACTATCACTCGTTGGCCAAAAATAATCCTAACTATCAATTATTTTTCAATAATCCCAACTATTCTCATAATTTGTTGAAAACATACTCACCTCCCTTTTAATCGGCTACAACAGGTAACTTTTTCATTTTTTTCTTTCGTTTTATTAATAGATGAAGGGGAATGGTTAATTTTGAACAGTTAAGTACAAAAAAGAAAAAAAAAGTGAAAAAGTTACTTGTTCCAGCCGGTAACAAGGGGGTGGGTATATTTTCAATAAATTATGAAAATAGTTGGAATTATTAAAAAATAATTGATAGTTGTGATTATTTTTGGCCAACAGATGATAGTTGGGATTATTTTGAGCAAATTTTCCTTTATAATTATGGCCACGATTCATACTTAATTCTTAATTCGTATCCATATATTTTAAATATGTCTCTATTTTTCCACACATTTTTATTATCTTCCTATAAAATATACCTCTTTTACCGAATTTTTTAATTTGATTATCAGGTTCTCTCTTGAGAGACCGTCTATCTATAGTATAGACGTCTAGCCCAGCCCATATCTCCCTTTTAACTTATAAAATCACCAATCAATTTTTTTTTAATTTATAAATTGGGCTAGCCCTAAAACTTGAGACGTCTATTGTATAGACGGTGTCAAGTAAGAATTTGTGTTTGATTATTAATTATCTAGGAATAGAGATATTCAATGGGTCGGGTCGGGTCGAGGCGGGTCGTGTCAAATGTTAAACGGGGCGGGGCAGGTCAAGCCCGTTTAAATCCGACTCACTTTGGCCCATTTTTTAAAAGTTAATAAAACAATTTTTTTATTATATTTTATGACCCGTTGGGTCGATCCACTTATGTTTATAATAATATCATTTAAAAATAAAATTAAAAAGTGGCAAATTTTTATTCGCAATTAATTCCTATAATTATCCGACCCGACCCTTTACACCAAGGTCCGCTAATGATCCGCTCCGTTATTAACCCGACCCGCAAATGACCCGTTAAAATGTGATCCGATCCTTGACTCATTGGGTCGACCCGCCCCGTTGAAGAGGGAATTAGGGGCATCATGGGAGTAATAATGTAAAGAGTATATTAATTGAAGCACAAAATCTCAGAAAAGTCCGTCTATTCTATAGACGAACGAAAATGGGTCGGCCCATGTTTTCTAAGAAGGAAACTAATCAGTTTTTTGAATTAAAAAAAAAACCTAAATATTGCTTGGAATTCGCGCGTTATGATTTTAGGTATAGTTACTTCAACTTCTTCATCATTATTCATTAGTCCCAGTTACACTCAACCTTCCTTTCTCCCTCAAAGCCTTTGATTATCATCCTGCCCTTCTCCCTCAACCTTCATCTTCTTCACAAAATCGGTTTTCCCCTTCCAGATTTTCATATTGTTCCAGATTTTCTCCTGCAAAACAAGTAATCAAGTTCATCAATTCTAGGTATGGTTTTTTCATTTTCGACATTTTTAATGGGTATTTTAATGGGTATTTCGAAATTTCCAGATTTTAATAGGTTTTTTAATAGCTATTTCGAAATTTTCAGATTTTAATGGGTTTTTTTTTTGTTTTTGTAATGGGTTTTAAACGTTTTATGAATTTAAATGGGTATTTCGTATCTATTAATTTCCAAATCTTATCATATTTAAATCTGGAAATTTCGTATTTAAATCGAATATCAACATTTTTCTGCTTTGTTATTCCGTATTTTAATGGGTTTTATTATAATTTTTTTTGTTAGTTCCCTTAAATTTCGACATTGTAATGGGTATTTCAAAATTTCGAGATTTTAATAGGTATTTTAATGGGTTCTTCATCATTCATACCAGTTTTGTTATTTCTTGAAATTTAATGGGTTTTTTTTTTTGGTTACTTCCAGAAACATAAAACCCATTTTAATGGGTTCTTCATCACTACTAACAGTTTTGTTATTTCCTGATACATAAAACCGATTCTAATGGGTTTTTTTTTGTTTTGTTATTTCCTGAAATTTTTAATGGGTTTTGTTACTTTATTTAATTTTTTGAATTGGTGTTTAAACTTGATTATGTTTCTTTTCTCTACATTTTGTTTAGGTTCTTTCTTCATCATTACTAACAATATTTACATGGCATATTTTATGGAGCAATTTCAAGGCTCCATGGAAATAAATCCACTTTTCGAGGTTTGTTAAATGGTTCTTCATTTGATTTTTTACATGTAGTTTTATTTTGTTCCTTTTTTCAATAATGAGTACATCGTAATGTATATCAATTGTATTGTATGTTTGTAGCTTGCTGATCGGAGGCTATATCGCGCTTTAATGATAACGAGGATCTTACTAAGCGTCCTAAACATGGATTGCGATAAATTGGTGAATTAAGCCAAAAAGTTTGCATCTGAGAAACCCAAAAGATTACACGAAATTCTTGCCGCAAGGACACCCGATCCAATGAAAGTTGTTACTCCGAAGAAGCGCACGAGAGCGTCCCAAAAACCTGCACAAGTAGCTCCCAAAAGGAAGAGGAAGAATGTCACCAAAAAGAAGACAATTTGAACCGAAACATTTGTGTAATGAACACATTTAACTCTATCAACAATGTCACATTTGTGTTAATTATTGAAGACATTGCGTAGTTGTTTTTAGTAATTATGATTGGTAATTGGAAACAATGTCTAAGTTTTTGATTTATAATGTCTCATGTTTGGAGCTATAATGAGTAAGATTTGGAGTTATACTGAATTAGTTTTGGAGTTATACTGACTAAGTTTTGGAGTTATAATGTAGCAGGGTCGGCACTCTCGATACATAATTAACATTAATAATTATATTTAAGATAAATAATACGGAAGTGTGAAATACCGAACTGCTAAAAACCATTAAAACTAAAATCGTTTAAAAACATAAGTTAAAAGAAATATTACAACTGAGAGAATATAACATAAAGTTTGCTTAAATACGATAAAAGAACATAGTACAAGATAGTCATCAAAGTCATCAAGTAAAATCAATGCAGCTAAGTCCCCGATAGAAAATAAATTAAAGTTGCGGCCTGGATCGAAACCTGAGCTAAACTTTCCTGCAAAATACTGCCATCCATGATACGGATGACGGTAGATTAAATCGTCGACAATAAAGCGAGTACAATTTCCTCACAAGCTTATGATGCGATAGTTAAATCATGCTTACAAAATAATCATCAAGCACAATCTAAAAGTTTATTACTCTTTATTGACCATTATTAAGCCATTAAGTTACATTCTCAATACTTGCAGAAGTTCACTGCTACTAAATACTTGGTAACTTTAATGCCTATTCAATCAAGTTCGATAAACCTC
>CM033455.1:12870490-12890490 GCA_019425755.1 Amaranthus cruentus
TTTTTGATTTAAACCCGTAAGTTTTTTTTAAAATGTCAAGTTTGGGGATTTGAGAATTTTTTTGGGGGTTCCCCAAACTTTTTTTGAGTTATCCCGAATTTTAGTTTGGATTAAAATGGTTAAATGTTTTTCTTTTTTAATGCGTTTTTGGGATTATCCGTTTAAGTTTTTAAAAAGTCTAAAGTTTGGGGGAAAAATCATAATTTTTGGTTATAATGTTTTTTGTTTTGGTTATAATGATCCCCTTTTGATAAAAACCCTTTTTGGGGTTTAAAAAAATTTAATTTTTGGGTTTTAAAACCAAAAAGAGGGATAATTTGAATAATCATAAAACATCAAGATCCATATTATAAAATTAACTACATTTTTATATTATATTTTTTTGGGTTTAGTTCAACCCTTTTGGGGTTATCTAACAATTTTGGGAAATTCTTCATTTTTTTTAACTTTAAACCACCCTTTTTGCCCGGTTTTTGGCCCCCCAAAATAAAATATTAAAATTTTACTTTTCTTAGTATAAAATAATAAAAAATAATATTTTAGTGCTTCTAAAGAAATTTAAGAAAACATTCTTCTTCTTTTTTTATATAAGTTTAATATTTGGAAGAAATCACAAAATCGAAAAAAAAAGATTTAGGATTAAAGGTGATTTGAATTAGATAACCAAAGGATTAGGAATTCGAATTGAAAATTCGGAACAATTAATTAGAAGATTAAGATTACGAAATTTGAGCCTGTTACATATAATGACTGATTTTTTGAGTTATACTGACTTAGTTTTGGAGTTAAAATGAGTTATAATGATTTTGTTTTGTAGTTGTAATGACGCATTTTTGGAGTTATACTGTTTAAGTTTTAGAGTTAAAATGTCTAAGTTTTGGAGTTATACTGACTAAGTTTTAGAGTTATAATGATTTTGTTTTGGAGTTATAATGATGCCTTTTTGGAGTAATACTGACTAAGTTTTGGAGTTTAAATGGCTAAGTTTTGGATTTAAAATAACAAAGTTATGGAGTAATTTAGAAATCCATATCATAAAACATCAAGATCCATATTATAAAACATCAACTACATTATCTATATTATATGTTTTTTGGGTGTTGTAGTTCCGAACTCCTTTTTGGGTGTGACTTATCTAACAACTTTTGTACTTCTTCATATGCTTTGTTACACATTTCATAAACCACCCGTTTAGCATCGTTGTTGTTTTGTGCTCTCAAAATCATATTGTATATTTTCTGCATAATATTGTGCATCCATTGTAGAGAGAATAACCTTTGTTGTTTGTCATTGTTTTGACTACTAGGATCTTCGTTGTTGAACATCTTCTCCCACACACTTTTTTTAGCACTCTTGGTCCATCGAGATAGGACGTATTTTTCCGGTATTTTATCTATGGAGTGATTATGAAGTATGCGTAAACAATGATAGCACAACGAACCACATGCCTCAAAGCTTTTGCACGTGCATTTTACATTAACGTTTCCTTGATGGATCATGTAAACAACAGTTTGTGCACGTTCATTCGTATCTTCAACACATACCCTACACGACATATATAATACCAAAAAGATGATGTGTGTGCAAGATGATGTGCACGTTTGTGCACGTTCCTTCGTATCTTCAACACATACCCTACACGACAAATATGCAAATATAATCAGTTAGTGACCCAAAAATTTACCGTTACACGCCCAAATACAAACCATTACAGCAACAAACATATACCATTATAGCCCCCAAACACAGACATTATAGTCCCAAACACAAACCATTATAGCACCAAATATATACCATTATACCCCCAAAACACAGACATTATAGTCCCAAAAAGATACCATTATACCCTCAGAAATAATCCGTTTTACACCCATATACCATTATAGGCCCAAACACAGACCATTATAGCCCCCCAAAAAAAACCAATATAATTACATAAACAATATTATATGGTCGTTGCTTATGGTCGTTGTCATCATCTCAATTATAGTCCCAAACACAGACATTAGAGTCCCAAAAAAGATATCATTATAGACCAAAACACAGACATTATAGCCCAAAAAAACAAAACCAATATAATTACATGCCCAAACACAGATATTATAGTCCCAAAAAGATACCAGTACAGTCCCAAAAAAAACTAATATAATTAGAAAAGCATTATATTATAATTTCAAAATTTGATACCTTCGTAGAGGCATATAGCGTTGTTATGGTTGTTGTCATCATCTCCATCTCCAAGAACTGAAATACATAAAAAAAAATAAACAAAACACCCCACGTTGTTAGTTCTTCGAAATTCATTCCCTCCTTCGTTTTCCATTACAAAAAAAATACCAGGTCAATTTAAAAAAAAATTACGAATAATTCTCAGCCGCCATTGATGAACCTTGGTGAACCAAAAAAAAATTTTAATTTAGAAATACATAAAACCATGAACAATAAAAATCAAATCAGTAACAAACTTTGCGCCTTTCAAAAGAAAAAAAAGAAGAAATCCCTAATTTACTGACCCTTTCAAATAGTTTGAAGAATTGATCTGCAATTGATCTGTGCTTCAATTGAAAAGTAAACGAAGGTTTAGAAGAGAGATAAACTTACGGTGTTGCGAAGCGTAGAGCCAAGAACTGGAAATAATCTTGGTCGCCATTGATGATTGAATTGCAATTGGGGCAGAATTTTATTTTTTTGGTGTTCTAATGGTTTTTGGTATTCAATAGCAATAAAAATGATGATTGTCTTTTGGTATTCTAATGGTTTTGGGGAGGATGTTCAGTAGCAGTAAAGATGGGTGGACGGTTGGTTTTCCAATGTTGGTGGTTTTCTGAATTTTTTTTTTTTCCTTTTTTCCTTTTTCTACAAAAATAAACCTGCTGAATTTTATTGGGCTAGGCTTTTGTGGTTCCCGTCTATAGGATAGACCGTCTCCCATGAGACTTACTGTAATTGAAGAGGGAATCCCTTGAGGCCTTGAGTGGATGTTAAAGCCGAATGAAATCATTGCAGAAACGGCGCGCATGATCCAAATGACCTTAAACTAGTCATCATATTCTCCCAAAACAAGCAAAATTGTAATTTTTTTTTTTTGATATGAAATGAGCAAAATTGTATCTAGTGCTCATAAAATGTGAACCCATCTGAAAATTTAAACCGAAACAAAAATTATCCGATATAAAAATATGTTTTTTTAAAGTTTATCCAACCCAATGATAATCGAAACTTAGAAAATTGAGTTCGAACTGTGTGACTGACACAAGATGATTAACTGAGATTACCCAGATATATTAGTGACGAGTCAGGTAACCAAAATGCACAAACCAAATAAGATCTAGCTAAAACCGACTTAATTCGAATCAATATTAAGACAAGCTTTTATAAACCTAAACCTATTGTTAACCAAACTAATATAAATCCGATCCAATTTTTTCTATTGAAAATAAGTCAAAACTCCGAAAATATATTTTATGATTGATTTACTTTATCAAATTATTATCTATTAGTAAGAAGTGCTTAATTCAAATTCTATTTTGCTAGCTATTCTCACTTCCTTCTTTTATAAGAGATAAATTTGTTTTGTTGTTCTCCTTCCCTTCTATTATAAGAGAAATAAAATTTCTTAATTTCTAATTTTGCTACCTCTTCTCCTTTCTTTTATAAGGAAGCATTAAACTTGCAATTTGTTTTTAAGTAATGTTGGACAATATTTGTTTTATTATTTTGCTATTCTGGATTTTTCTTTTATAAGGGAACATTATACTTGTACTTCGATCCCAAGTGATGTGAGAAAAATTTGTTTGTAATGGTACTATTTTCTATTTATGATTTTTTTATTGCTCTTTTTGTCTTTATATTGACAAAGTTGAAGAATAGTATTTACATTTCATCATTTACGACTACATCTAATATTGATTCAATTATTATTTATTTTAAATAACTATTTTTTAATCATTTATAATTACAATCTAGCGTATAATGAATTATTAGATACCTCTATTGTATTAGTCGGTGATGGAATTTGTGTTTGTCTTGCCTACTACAGCCTCTTTTGAAGGAATTTGGTTTCGAAAATTGATCAAGCAAACAACTGTGTTTGATCGAAATCCAGGATGTATGCTTGTCCTTGAGCATTGAGCCGACGATGCTGCATTTTACGTGCCGGTGCCGGTTAATATGGGTGTTGGAATTTAACATGTCGATCCGTAGTTTAACATTATCTTACTATCACGGTCAGTCAACCAATACTCAGATGAATTCACACGAGAACATCACATCATAAATTTTATTACTACAAGTTAAATTTGACTTAAACAAACTTAGGTGAGACTTTTTTATTTTAATTCATAGACATTAAATATACTGTTTTTGCCCTTATAACCTGTGAGTTGACATTGTAAGAAGCAATATATCGTCTCCAAATCCTTCTATGAGGCCAAATATTAGGCAATGGGGGTGCTTGGAAAATTAGCTTATTGAGTAATTTCAGCTTATTTGGATATAAGTAGAGGGTTAGGTGGTCAAATCAGCTAAAGATAGTGTTTGGTGAATTAGCTGGTTGAAACAGCTTATTGATACAAATAAGCTGTTTTTGAACAAGCTGCTTATAGCAGCGGGTTTAAAATCAGCTGATCAAACCAGTTAATAAAATCAGTTGGTCAAATCAGCCACTATAATAAGTTATCAGCTACCAGCTATCAGCTATTTGCCAAACATCCTCAATGTCTATTGCCTCATCATATATTATGTGGTTTGTTTGTTTACTTTTGCAAACATACTAAACACATGGCCACAAACGGTCACTTCAAGCGTGCAAAGGTTATGTAAGGTCCCTTTCAACTTGATATTATCTAATGATTGCTACAGGTTATTTTCAAAAAAAAAAAGGTCCCTTTCAACTTAGTTATCTAACAATAAAACTCAAACTTGCTTATACACTCACCAACATTCTTCCCTTTAACCTTTGTTATCCATGTTCGATATGATTGACATCACCCCAAGCTTGAGGGGAATATTAGCATACCCTCTCATGACTCAACAACTCTTAAGTCATTATAGATCAACACAAGTAGTTATGAACTATGAAGAATGAAAAGTTGGTCCACGCTTTTACATGCCATCAATTTGTTACAACAAAATCTGTATCAACTAGCTTAGTTTCATTCCTCTAAATTCTTCCTTGCTTGTATACCATGACCATCTGTTAACACTGTTGCTGATTGCTATATGATTATTTTTGAGTTTTTGATTTTTGTTAGGGAGACATTAAAATTTAAAAAAGCACATAAAAACATAATTTGATGAGATAAAATAATTTAATTTTGAAAAAAAAAATATTTAAGAAAATGTAAGTTCCTAATATAAATAAAAGTATAACAAAATCAATAGGTGAATCATAATTAAACGGTGGCCAAATGAGTGACAGAACAAACTGCATAGTACTTATCGATACAGCATCACCCAATTTAGCATCTCAAAGTCGTTCCTGAATTGCTATTTCTGATTAGACCATTTCCTATTCTCAGGATGTTAAGGTCTCTTTATTTCTCTCGGTTAAGCAAGTTGAATATTGAAACAATAGCTACATGTACAACTACTAATCCATTCAATTATCCCAAAGCCATAGGTGAATCTTATTATTTATAACATTATTATTATTGAAGTAGATTTTGAGCAATGAGAAGTCTGTTAAACGCTGAAGACTGTCGAGCAGAAAGTCTAGAATAGGAATAGCACCTCAATTTCTACCATCAAGAGTACCAAGACAGAAAATACAAAGAGAACTTAAGTGGATTGTGAATTCTTATAGTGATATCATATAGAAGGAGGCCTTCAGACTACCAACTCTATCACGGGGAATCAGCCTCAATTCAGATCCATGCTTCAGGAATACATTCCCTGTATATTCAAATGTCATGATAAGTAAACAAATAGCGAATGCCTTGATTAACAATTCTTAGCAGACGACATGCTTTGGATCACTAAAACTAAGTTGCATAAACACTCAGCAGTCGGCTAAAAGAGGGATATATTGAGAACCTAGCTGTAAAAGCTAAAAACGCTGCAAATGTAATCTTACGCAATACAACACAGCCACGACTGCGAATAATGGTGCATTCAAAATGCGAAAAAAAAAAAATTAAAACAAATAAATATCACTTTGCAGTGTAAACACAAGGACAACCACAAGTAACAATGTTTCATAATCACAAGAAACCAATCAAAACGAACGTCAAGGATTTACATGGGAACCTGAACTTCAAATGAAACCCACGAATTAATGCACTATGGTTTAATAACAAAAGAGATGCTCAATAAACAAAGCACCCTTAAGAAAGCTCATTAAAATTTATATTCTTTTATGTTCTCATCATTATTAATGCCTAAGTTTACAATCACAAGAAACCCAAGCAATTGCTTTTTCTCCCAAATGATCAAGGGTACTAACTTATCCCAAGGAGCAAAATATGGTATATGTTAATAAACTGTGATATTTCAGCCAAAAACCAGTTTGCCAGTCATGGTAATTAAGTCACACATTCGGAGACACAAATTTATGACTCAGGATAACTTCAAACCTAAACTATTCCCAGACATGGCATATAAGTAATACCCTTCCTGTCTGGAAATAATATCTCTAAAAAGAGGTGGGATAGTTGTTCCAAGATTTATTTGTGGGCTAAAAAATTACAATTGTCTGGGCTTTAAAACCTCTGAAATTCCTGATCACTCAACTGGACAGTAAATGATACCCTTTTAAGAGGCCGAGGGTCATGTAATCAGCATAACCTTCATGATACAAAAAGCATATCCACTAAGGAGGCTTCCCTTCCCACTTCTTTAGCCATACAACAACAAAAAAATATTCTTTTGGCAGCTTTAACATTTATGACTCGCAATGAACGTTAAATTGTAGATTAATCATATTTTTTTGGACATATGATCAATCATATTGACCATTGTGCTTACACACTAATACTTCAGATTAGCCGTGTAGGCCATATTTGATAATGTAAAAAAGGAAATTTGGAGCCAATCACTCACGCTTAGCCCTTACAGTTCAAATTGTTTAAGCAGTCAACCTAATATAAGTAAAAGATACGGCAAACTTAGTTAACATACATCGTTTGTCTTTAACTAAGAATGAAAAGAACTTTTAACTATTAGTACCAACTTCAAGAAAGGCACCTACACTGCACAAGAAAGGAAATAGATAGGAGGACAAAGCAACAGGACTCACAAATTAACGAGAAGATAACAGAGAATGCTCCCATAAAGGCAAAAACATAATCACAGATACAGTCTACTTAATTCTGTGTTCAAACTTCGAGTTCACAATTCACATCCAATTCCTACAATACTAGTTTACTACCGACAATTTAGATTTGAAAATGTCTAATTGAACATGTTGTGAGTGAGCATAATATCAACTTATAAGGCATCAAAAACCTCTTAATTGCCAAAGAAAAGGAGGAGCGAACTACAACAAGAAAAAGACAAACTTTTATTACCTGCACTTTGTTGAGGATTAATACCAACACCATCTGTATAAAAGAGAAAAAAATTATATTATATTTAGTTGAAACTAATTAGAAAACAAGGCATAATACTCATAAAATATCAAGAACGTATTAAATTATAGCATAATAAAATTTTGAGATCAAGCAGTCTAGCGAGCAACATGTTCCAGAATGCATAAACTGTAAATTAATATTTGAACTTCCACAGAAAGCTAAATATTAGTTAACACTTCAAGTGCCTTTGAACCCGCTATATATCTATAAGTTACAAGACCAAAATGAAGTATGTACTACTGACCACTAACAAGCAACAAATTCAAACATAAAATACAAATATACAATATTAGAAAATTATGCCAGGACACCATGTCATTACCGTATAATTGACTGTAAACCCTTCGAATGGAGTAACTAAGAGATAAATAGTGAGAGAGCGATTTTTATGTCGGAACATTTAGAGCATGTTAGGATATCCCTAGAGTACTATGAATTTAGTGAGACATATAAAGCTTTTGGCATTAGGTCCAAGTATATAACATACGAAGCAAGAACACAACGAACGAAGCAAAAGAAGTGCAAAAACATGATGGGCTCGAATGAGTACTTCGGTTTTTATGAGACAATTTTAGAAAATTTATGTTCTTTAGATTTTGGCATGTGTTCATTCGAGCACTACATATGCTCATTCGAGCACACCTGTATAGACACAATATTTCGTGAACGAATCTTCTATTTTCCTGGATGAGCACATTGTCCGTAAGCATGTCTTCCTTCATTTTTTATTGATATGTTCATCAGTTATCAAGACATTAATTAAGGTTGTGTTGTTTCATGAAGGTACTGGATGAAATCATGCAACATTCTTACAAATAGAAGACATGCATGTGGTATTAAAAACAACTAGAGTACTAGACATGCTTTTATACATAAGAACTTTTGAATTTTTGTTCTATTCTCTCTACACATGAAACAATAAAGAACATACTTAACTCCTTATAATGTTTCTGTATTTATCATCTTGTTACAGACATAATCATTTAATTGCATACTTTGTACTGACTATGTAATGTGATGGTTTGCATCTCATTGTGCATGTCACTTAACATTACCATGTACCGTTGTGGGGGAAATATCACAAAAAGATTATAGCCTACAATTAGTTATCACGTTTTTGAGTGACTTAAGTGTTGCAAACTAATCTTCAAATTATGTCTATTTGGTGATCAACAAAGCAAGGACTCCATTATCATCCATACAACGCAAATACAAATATAACTTGTAATTTATATTGTTTTATTTGCATTATTTGTAATATTTACAGGTTGATAAAAGTCCTAATAAAGAGAAAAAAAATTCAAAGAATAAACTCCAAAAGTATTATATACTCCAAATTAAGGGGTAAATATTTTAGCTAGGCACCCTAGAATAAAATTTTTACCTCATCCTTTCTTCAACATCCATAGAAAGTTGTGAGAGTTATTCACGTCCATAGCGATCTTATAAATCAACCATCATTTAAATTGTACTTGGCTACTTGCCATTGCCAATAACATTACATCTCTTTCATATTAATTTTTTTGATTTTCAGATATGAAAAATAGATTTATAAATTTAGTAAAAAATCAACAAAATTAATCTGAAACCTTTGTCTTTGCTTTGATTTTTTAGCAAACTAATGAATTTAAGGGCTTTAACCAACAAAACCACCATGATTATTTTATTAGTTTTTTTTTTCGGGATCATAGAAAGAAAACGTATAGTGTGGGTTATTTGATTTTAAAGGTAATCAAAGAGCATTTTAGCAAGATTTTGAGATTTTTTGGGCAAGACAATGGGGATAATTGCATAGGTTGGCGAGTTAGCATGAAGTTAAAAATGACAAAGTTCAGACAGTGATATGGATTAGAAGTGAGATAAAATTTTTCCTAGAATAATAATGCAAACCAACGTAAAAGTACTTTTTCCATCTTACTAATTCCTCAAAATTTAATTTATTATAGGAAATCCCTGATAAAAAAGTACTCCTATGTTTTACCGAGAACGCTACCTTTCAATCTAGAAGCTTTTTAACATTAATAGATGAGTTGAAAGATAAATGACTATAAAATTTGCTGAGATGCAACTATCTGATTGGATGTAAATAAAACACGAATAGGGCCTTCTAAGTTATATTAAACACCATTAATTTGTTTCGGAGATACTAAGAAAGAAAAGAATACACCACATGTCCATATACACAGTGTGATCTTTTAATGGATTAGACGTCTAATTGACATACTGCATTCCTTCCTCTTTTTGAGTTATAGTGAGTAATATTGCAAGAGCATTACATTACCAATTGCCTAGATGATTTGTCCTACTAAACAACCTTTAAAGGATGCAATTTATTGCATAATCAAGCCTTGATCATGGAGTAAAGTCTTATTTTAAAACAAAAATAAAAGAGTTTATTAAGATTATGGGTGACTTGGTTCACCTAGTAATTAGGACAAGATTAAGAGTATTAATCAAACATGCTAGTGCTGGTAAGAAGAGTACCAAGTACACCTTTGGGATTGGTTGAAGGAGTATCAAGATAGTACATTACTACATTGTACTCTTTGTCTGGGTAAAGGCTTTAAGAGCAAGGAGCGTATCCCATCAACATAGGACAAGTTCAAAATGTGTGTAGGGGACCAAAAGGGGACCATGAGACATGTTGCACACAGTAAAGGAGAAAACAGGAGCTGGAAGCCCGAGCGGCTATGTTCTCGAGCGAGCACAGGCAGGACTACACATTATGCCTCTGTTTTTGCTTGTGCTGTTGGCCTATCCCCTTGAAACTTCTATGCCCTACTTTTGCCTATGTATACACTAGTTCTAGATCTTTTTCAGTGTGCCAAAGTCTTATTTGTATAGAGCTTATCATTGCTTAGTATTCTCCCTCATTAACTCCTATCTTCCTACACTTAACCTCTATTTGTAATTCCTTTTAAGTTTTGTATTTGTCCTTAAAACACATTAATATAATCCTAGGCTCGAATGGTGGATGTACTTAAGATTGGTGATACACCTTAAATCTTGTCTTGTCTCTTTATTTGATTGTTCATTATTGTTATTCATTAGTTACTTGCATACTTAGTTCCTACTTCCTACAACTAACACACATCATAAACACCCACTTAAACCCTAAGTTGTGATCTTTGGTGAGTGAGAGTACCTCTCATTTAAGAGTTTGATCTATAGTTGGTTGATACAAAGAGTATTCCAGATTGTCAAAGAGAGGAAAATCAAAAAAGATAGAAGCTCAGACAAATGTTATCGACTAGTTCATCAATAAAAATTCAAATAGCAATCTCTATAACCAAAATTATGGGTATCGATCAAATTTCTGAACAGAAAGATCAAAGAACATAGTTTTTAATGAATTGAATTCCCATCTACAAAATTAAATATCAGTAAAACGAAAGATGTAAATCGATAAATTACCATTGGTGATGATAGCGCTGGTTTGAGGAGGAACCTTGAATTCCTCGGCGGCGAATTTGAGGACCGCCGTAAAAGGTGCAGCTTCCGGCACGCTAAATCTGTTAATAATCGGAGAAGTAATCATTCAACAATTTTCTTGGTCAAATCGAATTGAGAAACCAGCAATTGAGGAACAGAAAACTTACACTTTGAAAGGAAGCTTTGGATCGGATGTGAGTATGATCTTGAAGGATACTTTGCCTCCTCCTGCAGCTCCTCCTGCTCCACTCGCCATTTGATTTTCTCTTCTTTAACTCTTCTCAAGCTGTGGAATTGTGGAGTTGCGGTTCTTCTATGCTTTTTTTCGTTTTGTGCTGTGCCTATGCGTGTCCTTACTTACGCTTCTTTGCGTAAAACTTGAAATGAAAAGAAAAAAAAAGCCTAATATTCGTATTTCGTAGCCTAGACAGGAAATAAGTCCTGATTTTGCTTGAACACGGCCTGACCGTAAGACACCTTTAAATTGCATTAAATAATCAATTATCAACTATAGTCTTAAAGTTTACTCAATTTTAAATAAATAATCTCGATCTTTTTTTACTAATAATAGTCTTCAAATATCCAAACACGACATCGATATAGCCATTTTACCGGATGATCTGCTATATGACCATTAACCAAGGTAAATGACCTTTAACTTTCATTTGAATTCATTAATCAAACCTAATTACCCGATTATCCTAATTAAACTCTTCTTCCCCGACCTCTCTCTAACCCACCCTAATCACCTTCATTCTCCCACTTCATCTACACCACCACCCCCGTACCACCACCACCACCACCACTATTAAAACTCCTCATTTCATAACACCACAAACAACTTATTACTTACAAAATCCCTCCCTTATTATCTAAAACATACTCATCAATCCAAGAAAAACACCCATTAAAAAAAGAGTTTTAATGGTGGTGGTGGTGTTAGGAGAAAACGAGTATCTTTTTGCATTTTAATTACAAAAATCAGTTAAAAGAGAAAGAGTATCAATTACAATAATCAGAAATCAATGACATCTCGATTTCTTATCCAATTCTAAATACTCCAATGGCTTAACAATACTCGAAATTTCAATCTGCACTACAATCATATGTGAAGCCATCTCTTACCTTTTATTAATCTACTTAACTAATTCCTACAAATCCCAAATATCGCCATTGAAAAATCCTAAAAAAAACTAGAAACAATGAAAAGCCTAGAATCATTTTCCTCCAAAAAGAAAGATTGTTCAGTGATGTTTCTTTGCTTGCTTTGTTCGATTAGTATTCGTTCTAATTTGCAGAACTTTTTGGATTTTGCTCCTCCTTGTGGTGTTTCTGGGTTTAATCAATTAACCAGTTAGAATAAAGTTAGTGTTTCGGATATGAATTGAATTGACAGAAGACTGAACACCTGAAGATGAAGCGTTGCTAAAGTCAGTTGTCTCTAACCTGAACGTGAAGTAATTCTTCCTCCAACTCTACCTGAGATCCTGCACCACAACACGTTAGCCTTGTTCGATGGGTGATCTTCCAGAATACCCCTTCGACGCTCCAGTTAGATCGGAGAATAGAAATTGATCAATGAACAGGAATAAGTTGTATACAAGAATTCTGCTATTGATGCAAAGATGGTTGTGGTTCTGGGAGATG
Organism: Amaranthus cruentus; assembly: GCA_019425755.1. NCBI lineage: Eukaryota > Viridiplantae > Streptophyta > Magnoliopsida > Caryophyllales > Amaranthaceae > Amaranthus > Amaranthus cruentus. The sequence goes on from CM033455.1 coordinate 12,883,138, forward strand.
ATTGAATATGGTGGTGAGTAATAATTTTGACAGAGTTTCTGTATAGAATGATGAGGAGCTTAGGTGGTTAATGTTGCTGGTTGGTTATAAATATAAGAAGAGATGAAGTTGCTCCAGGAGAAAAGCATCATGGAGGGTGGTTGCAAGTGATTTTAAAATTATAGAAGTTACTTGCTTGACAGCTAAGCAAGATAGTTGAAAAGTTCAGAAAAAGCCCCTTGACCGAGAGTCAAGGCAACGGAGAGTATAAGGGTATCATGATAATAGAACATTAATAATTAAATAAATAAATAAATGAATAACATTTAGCCCCATGCATGAAGGATGATGTAATAGGAGAGCCCCAACGACTTGAAATATCTTTCTTTATGCGGAAAAAATACTCCTCGAGAGCTTAATCAAGCATCGATCCCATGACAGCTGCTTTAAAACCCTAAATTTTCGCTAAATCTTTTAAGAAAATATAAAAGTTGACCTCGCAAGCTTCGAGTCAACTATTCATATGTCAATTTTCGAGTTATGAGGAAAAAAGTTATGGCATGTACAAAATATAATAATTATATAGGAAGAACATAAAATATAGTCTGCGACTTTGATGAGGATCTACATGCAGCCGCGGCTTGTTCCTGAATAATGTCACGAAAGAGTAGGTAACTTAGAAAAGTTTTTAAAGATTAGCTCCTCTAAGGGGTTCGACTCATCGACTTCACGGTCTGAGTGAAGGGTTGTCCTTTCCTCACACAACAGGTCATGGATAAGTATGTGTGATCCTTCAACAATGTCGCGAAATTGGACTTGGACAAAATTCAAGAAAAGGGATCCCTCAAAGGGTTCGACTTGTCTACTTCGCGGACAGGATAAAGAATTATACCCTTCTACTTCAAAGAACTTGAGTTAGCCCCCTTGTAATAGTGGGTCCGCGGAAGGCGGTATATGAAAGTCGTGGAAAGATAAAAGCTTATAAAATCCATGTTAGAAGCCCCAACCATGGTACACGTGATTATGCCGCAAAATATTGCCGAAATTTAATAACTTAGAAAAATTTTTGAAAGATCTGGTCAGATATGGGGTTCGACTCATCGACCTTACGGACTAGATTCAGATATGGGGTCCGACTCATTGACCTTAAAAGCTTGACGACGTACAAGTGGCGCGAATAATGCAACATACATCCTTGGAGCGGATAATGCCATGGCTTCATCTGATAGCACGACTGGAAAGGATGATACGACTACTGAGCCCCTTCAACCTTCTATACTTAGAAATTTTTCTTAAGTAGCTAGCCCCATCAGGGGTCCGACTTATCAATGCGGCGGAATACTCCAGGATAATTTCCCAACACTTTGAAGTTTTGATTTTAGAGGTTGATGATAAGGTCTGACTTATCAATGACACAGACACCTCCATTTGAATTATCAATAGCATGTCGCGGCTACTATAATAATAAGTAGCTTCTTTTTACTTCGCCAAATTTTAACTTTTCCGGATCCTTTCCTAGGTCCGACTTATCGCGACCATGATAGACGAATGACGGCGTAACTTGGCCTTCGTCTATACTTAGCCAAATTTTAACTTTTCCAGATCTTAAGAGAGGTCCACTTGTCGACCCATGCGGTTCATTCCACTTGGAATTTTTCTTGAGCTCTTTCAATAAGTTGTCATGTCCATAAGTTGGATAAGAAAAATAAGCAATCTTCAATACTTAGAATTTCCAAGATCTCTTCAATTTTGGGACCAAATTAAGGGTCCGACTTGTCTACATGGCAGCAAGGCATATTATTTCGTAGTTCAACACTTAGAAAAATTCACTCTTATCTAAGCTCACTTTAGGGTCCGACTTATCGACCTTGAGATAGTAGCTTTTGATGCTTGGACTTCAAAAAATTTTGAAATCCATGGTCTACTAAGGAGTCCGACTTATCGACTTTCTGAAATGAAATGACTTCAAATCAAAACAATTCAAGTGACTTTTCATTTCCACGGACTAGAACGCTTTCAAGAATGAATAGTGAATTAGAGGTAGTTGAGCATTCATTGTTGTAAATTGTAATAAATAGTGATTTTGGAACTCTTTCTCTCACCTAACCTTCATTTATATTTCTGACTTTTATTCTAGTGAGAAAAAAAGTAGAGAGATAGGCTCTGACAATCTTCATCTCTTCTTCAAAGTTTTCTGACAATCTTCAATGTTTCTGACAAAATCTTCAAGATCTTCAAACAAGGTATTCAAATTTCCATCAAATTTCTTTGAATTTCTTCAAACTGTTTTTCATTTTCTTGAATTTGTTCATAAGGGATCAAGAACTTTAACTCCATTTGTTAAATACTGTCAAAAGTGAACAAGACTGCCCTATAGAAAAATATATGAAGTCAAAAACACTTTATTTTTTTTCAAAAGGGATAATTATTGGAAAGCTTTAACTCCATTTGTCAAAAATAGTTAAATGTAATTTTTGTTATGATTCAAGTTTATTTCAGCCTATATCATTTTAAAAATTTTATAATTTAACTAATTTTAATATAATAAAAAATTATTATATTAATAATTTAATATCTCCTATTTCAAAATCCTGACTTTGACCCGCATACTTCTCTATAGCTTCACCCTTAGCTTTAATTGTTTACAAATTCCATGTGTTGCAAAAGTGAGGGCAAACCAAAAAACCAAAAGCATAATATCAAACCAATCAACATCAGGCATGTTTCTTTTATTTATTGTACTTCTAGTAAAGTGTGAGCAAAACTACTCCAACCTTATGGTCGAAATTGCAACACCCATATAGCTAAATAGCCAAATCCTTATTGGAACTTAACCAATCAACATCTTGATTTTATATTGATTATTTACATTTTCTTTATAATAATACTATTCATATTCATATTTACTTTTACTTTCCGGATCCTTCGGAATTAGGATATCATGTTTTTTTAATTGATTCCTCTTTTTGTTCCGTGATTTCTCATCTTCCACCATCTAAAATGGGTCATAAAATTTGGATATTAATATTTTTCACCCTTCATTTCTTCATCTTACTCCATATTTCTTATTCTTCTTCATCAAGTTCTGATCTTTTTGAATCTTGGTGCAAAAAACATGGCAAAACATACCCATCTGAGGAAGAAAGACTGCATAGGCTTAAGATTTTCGAGGATAATCTGGAATTTGTGAATGGCCATAATAGTTTAGGAAATTCAACTTATACCCTTGAACTCAATGTCTATGCTGATTTAACCCACCATGAGTTTAGAGCTTCTAAACTTGGGTTATCTTCTTTTTATGCTAATGATTTGATTAGGTTGAAGAAGAGTAACCCTGTTCAAAGACCTGATGTGAGTGTTCCTGATTCTCTTGATTGGAGGACACAAGGTGCTGTTACTAATGTCAAGGATCAAGGGAATTGTGGTATGTTTTTCTTATTTCATTGTTGAAAATTTTTATTTAGAATTTGTGTATTTGTATTTGTAGATAGGATCTGTAGGAATTTTGATTTTTGATGAAGGATTTTTGGTGTTTAGTTATGATTGGAACTGTTGAGCTGGTGTTATTGGGAGATAGGTTGAAAATCTGTTTTTTTTATTTTATAGAATTCTTAATTTTTGGATGTCAAACTTCAAATCAGTTTATTGTTTTGTTGATTGTCTGGTTACGCTTTGGGATGATTCATTTTTTTCACCAGGATTTGTTTTATGATCTTTGGTTGACGAGTACTAAATTTGTATCTGTTCTAAATTTAGCAAAGTATGAAAAGGTTGGACCTAAGGCCAAAATTGTGTTGAAATTGTGGCTTGAAAGTGTTTGTCATGTACTAGACAATTAGCAAGTGATAAGATGAAATGTGTAAGATATAATTTTAATAAGATTCATCAACTTTGCTACATCCTCTTCCTAGGCTTGTGTTTTGTATTTTAACACTATGTATGGACGGAAAGAAATGAAGGGCAAGGAAGGAGAGGGATTTGGATTTTGGAAGGAAGGAGAATCTCTTGTTTGGATAACAAAACGGGAGGAGAGGAATTCGGAGGGGAGGGGTTTGGAGGGAAAACATGGACAAATTTTGTTAAGAATATAATCTCTCCTAAGGTGAGAAGATTTGTAAGGAAAAAACTATTTTCTTTCCTTTTCCTTTCTGTTCCCTTCTAAACAAACGATACGCACTTCTCTCTCCTTATCCCTCCCATTCCTTCCCTTCCCTCCTTTTTCCCTTCCTTTCTTTCCTCTCCTAATTTTCTATCCAAACACAATGTAAAAAACACAATGTAAATGATTAAAGAGCGGCTAATGCAAACAACACAATGAAGGTATAAGTTGAGAATGAGCGTGGAGACTAGAGTGGGATGTATGAAGCTCAAGCGTGGAGCTTAGCTTTATATATATATATATATATATATATATATATATATATATATATATAGGCAAGGCATTAAAAACAAGGACGTACGAAAGCTGCTAGAAAAGTGCATAAAGGGACACTGCAGGGCCGCTTATTCGAGTTCTATAAGTGCTTCTTTAAGCGGCCATGTAAAATAAGCGTATATGTGCGTTTTTCTGGTCTGCTCGTTTGAGCTCCATCTAGGTTTGCTGAAGCAGCTTTGCTGCTGCCTATATGATTCATGTGGCGCACTCCTTCAAATGCCCAATCCTGAATACATTCATGTATCCATTATGCTTTGATGTGCACCAAGACAAAGATTTTGCATCTTTGTTACCAAAACCATGACGCCTACATATCTAAAGTCTTGGGTACTCTTCTAAAGCTTCAAACACAATGCTACATTCATCAAATAAGACATATTAAAGTGCTTGACCATAAAGCATATGTTCAAGTAATCAACAAATGGCTTAGTCCAAAGTTTATCTCATATCCATATAACTTAATGGGAAACACCCATGATCAAGATTCCATAACAAAATTTAGTCCAACGTTGACTCTAGTCACGTTTGGGAACAATTTACATGAATCATCTTTTGCTTTTATTGAATTACGTTATAATTAATTGAAACGCTTTGGGTTGTAAGGCTAAACATCCTTGTTTTAAATGGAAACGATAAATTATATGGGCAATTGAAGCTCTGAAACCAAACATCCCCTTAGTAATTTACTTGCAAGTTGCTATTCTGTTGAAATGTGTAGTCAATTGATATAAGGTTTTACTTAGAAATTGGTAGCCCCTTCATTGCTTGAGGACTCTGTCTAGCTTTAAGATTGAGATGTTAAAACTGCAGTTGAGATTTGAGAGCATTAGCCGGAAACTAGAGTAATTTTGTTCAAATCTTGAGATCTTAAATAAAAACAACAAAATGGCTAGTTTCATTCATAATAGATTTGAAAGAATTTCAAGATTTTTCTATTGGATATTATGGATAAAATATGAATCAAACTTGCTAATGCGGAAGGCCTTCTTCTGATTGCAACCTTAATGCTGCATATATTAGATCATCCTAATTTTCCCATTATCCTAGAATGTTTACATATCACTAGCAGGGCGTTTGGTTTTCAATATTAAATAATGATTATGGGAATGAATTCTAATTTTCATAATACGTGTTATGTTCTTCCCCTCAAACTTGTTTTCTACATAATTTTTTTATTACGACTTAATACTACATATTTGGGAATTTTGTGAAGAAAAATGATTAGAGTAGGACAAGCATGATCATAAACCTTGTCAAAACTTTTAGCTAAATTACATCAAATTTTCTTTGCCAACACCATCGTTTAGTGCCAGAAAGGCAGCAACCAAACCAAATAGGCTGTAGAAGTATTAGGATGATATTGATATTGATGCTTAAATTTCTCATCATTTCAGAATATTTTATTTCTTCCTAAAAATAAATTTAACTAACTTGGGAAAATTGAAGTGTACTTTAAAGCAAATGTGGATTGTTTTTCTCCTCTATTGGTCTCAGAAACAGGCTGCTCTGTTGTCAGGTGCTTGCTGGTCTTTTTCGGCCACAGGGGCAATAGAAGGAGTAAACAAGATTGTTACTGGGTCTCTTGTGAGCCTTTCTGAGCAGGAGTTGATCGATTGCGATAGAGGCTACAATGAAGGTTGTGATGGAGGACTCATGGATTATGCTTTTCAGTTTGTTCTAGATAATCATGGAATCGACACCGAGAAAGATTATCCTTATGAAGGTAGACAAAGAAACTGCAATAAGAACAAGGTAAGATATCTTTCTGTTGGTTCATAGTTCCTTTAAATCAGGTTATACTCTACCATCCAATTTAAACTATCCATTTATAGAGTTTGATGCTATCACACTTCAAAACACGGGGCAAAAGAATTGTCGGTATTAGACAGCATACCGATTATAAAGATTGTTCAAGTGCCCTGTCATTCCCTTAATCTGTCTCAACATTTTTCTTATGAGTACTGGTTTCTCTGTTTTGTTGACATTGTTTACTGGTTTTGGTACTATATCATATATCTTGACTTTTGCAGCTTGCAAGACGTGTGGTGACTATTGACGGTTATGCTGATGTTCCTCCTAATAACGAGAAGGAGCTCCTGAAAGCAGTTGCTGCTCAACCAGTTAGTGTTGGTATATGCGGCAGTGAGAAAGGTTTCCAACTGTATTCTAAGGTTAATTTTCTATTGTTTTATCTTTCAATCTAAAAATTTCATAATCCCTCCTAAAATCAGGGTCGTGTTGACCTAGACAAGATAGGCATTTTCCTAGGGCTCATAGTTAGGAAGGGCCCTAATATTTGAAAATTTAATGGAGTAAAACTCTATAAATTTACAATTTATGATCTATTCTTTTATCAATTAAGAAGTATATGACACGTCTACATTTATAATGATAATTATAATATATAGGGTCCCTCTCTATTATTTTTCCAAACATCTATTAAAAGTTCAAAAGGCAAAGAATGACACTGCCTAAAATCAGATGTCTTATTGTCTTAACTCTTACCCATATATGACATATGACAGCGTATTACGAATCCTTCATAATAATTGTGCTATTCCAGTCGTGTCCCCATTTTACATAGTTTTAAAGAGATTCATACGTTTGTATGTGATCGTATATTTCGGTAAGAAAAGTTTGTTGCAATTGCGAGTTATATGAGGATTTACAGGTTTAATCTTATTCCGTGCAGGGAATCTTTAATGGCCCTTGTTCCACTTCTTTGGATCATGCTGTTCTTATAGTTGGTTATGGTTCAGAGAATGGAGTGGATTATTGGATCATTAAGAATTCATGGGGAACCAAATGGGGTATGAATGGCTACATGTACATGCAGCGGAACACTGGAGATGCAAGTGGTATCTGTGGAATCAACATGATGCCATCATATCCAACTAAATCAAGCCCTAACCCACCACCCGGTCCTCCTCCAGGACCTA
>CM033455.1:12895490-12902990 GCA_019425755.1 Amaranthus cruentus
TTATGTTTATGTTTATGTTTAATGTAATTATTTATTTATGTTTATGTTTTATTTTTTGTATTTATTTATTTATTTTAATTTACTTAATTTTTTATATTATTTATGTAATTATGTTTAACTTGTATGTGTTTATATTATTTATTTATGTAATTATTAATTTGTTTTATTTATATTTACTTAAGTTATTTATTTTTTAATTTTTTTGTTGTTTTATTTGTAACTAGTATAAAATCCCGTGCAATGCACGAAATTCTTAGTACGAAGATGTATATAAATATATTTTTAAAAAACATGCAGTAATAATTTATAATTGAATATACTATATAAAGATGAAATAGTAAATAATAATTGTTAAAATAGTGTAATATGAAATTTTTATATGTGTTATAAATTGAAATAGTTTGTAGATGAATAAAATAAATAACTGGTTAATTGATTAATTAATTTTATTAGTCACTTAAGCCAAAATCATCAAATAAAATTCTTTAATCTAGCGTGGCTCCAAAAGAATGAACGTGTGATTTTGAGTCTTTTTATTAAATTGTATGATGATTAGTTGAAATAATTTCTATAACTAAATCAGTCTAAATTTTAATAAATTATTTAATGTTATCTAAATACTTCTTACTTTATTTTGTTTTAAAATTTCTCTTGTAGTAATTTATTAACATATATATGATTAATATTTTATTCCTTAATTTGTAATTTTAACTTTGTTAATATCATCTTAATGATTCTTAATTTAATGTTTCCATTCTCTTGCTCAATCTGTAGATTAGAGTATTAATTGATTGTCAAATCTTTGATTAAAGTAGATTGGTCAACTATTTAATTCATTTAAGTTAAATACTCCAATAGGAAAATTACATATGGCAAGTGCTCTAGAAATTTGACACTTGGCTTTTTACAGCTTTTTTAATAGATGTTATGATGATTATGATGATTGTTATTTGCAGGACTTTGAAAACTTAGGAGATAACATAGATTACTCTGATAGATTTGTTTCGGATAGAAAATTTGATTCGGTAGATGAATTACATAGTTGGACTGATGAGATAGCAATAGCAATTGGTTTTCAATTTACACGTGCCTCGTATAAACGTAAGGAAGGACGTACAAGAGTTAGTTTGTATTTAAGGTGTCATAGATATGGTAATATTAGGGGAGATTTAGTACAGTACAGGTGCCTGATGTTATCGTTACCGACAGGGATGAGGGTTTGTCTGCAACTATTCATGATGTCTATCCAGGTAAACTTCTACATAATGATACGTTAATGCCGATTTATTTACCATATATATATATATATATATATATATATATATATATATATATATATATATATATATATATATATTAATTTTAATCTTTTGGTTAATGTAGATGTACGTCATTTACTGTGTGTATGGCATATTGGGAATGATGTAGAGAACATGGTAGACAAACTATGCGGTGGGAAGAAAAACCAACAAGGTCAAGTTTTCAGACAAACTAAATGGAACCCTTTGGTTAATAGTTTGACCGTTGGTGAATTCGAGAAAAGGTAGGTTGCGATTGTATCTACTTGGTTGACAAGGAACAAGAGGGTCGTGCGGTATTTGGCTGGGACATGGATTCCCGTTAGACATAAATTTGTTCGTGCATGGACGAATGTGTAACAGACTTAAAATTCCTAATCTTTATCATTTCCGACTAAATTCCTAATTCTTGATTATTGAACTCATTAAACTTTACTAAATTCCTAAATCTTAATTCAACTAATTATCATTCTCGAATTAATTTCAAAATTTCTTTTTTATTAGACTCTAGATTGATTAGTATCCGACTTAATTTTAAAATTCTTTATTATTTATTTCCTTTTACATGTCCAATTTCTTAAATTAATTTAATTATGAAACTTTATTCTTTTTTTTAAATAAAAAAATTTAAATATTATTTTTATGAGACCAAAAGTTTTAGTTACTAATTTATGTACTACGGAAATTTTAAATTATTTAATTAACTTACGGTTTACTAAAACTTAACGTTTAAAAGTTCTTATTTCTTATTAATGTCGTGAATGATTATTTTAACGACTTTAATACTTTTATTTAAACTATTCTAGACTAGGTTTTTTTGAATATTATTATTAACTTTAAAATAAGTTTTAAGCTAGTTTTTACAACTAAACTAATCCTAATTTTCTAGGTTAACCTTAGTCAAACCTACTCAAATATTTAATGTTTGTCTACTTACACAAGTTATGCAATTTGGCAAAAACAAATCAAACACCCTCACCCTAGTAATATGGAAGATTTGATGTAAGATTTGGGCCATGTTGATCAATTTATTTAGGAAAATTTGCCAAGAATAATCCCAACTATCACCCGTTGGCCAAAAATAATCCCAACTATTGATTATTTTTTAATAATCCTAACTATTGATCGAATTTGCTGAAAACAGTCCCACTCTCTCAATGACCGGCTGCAGCAGGTCTTTGTGATTATTTTTTTTTACCTTTTTTTTTAATTCACCTTCATCAAATAAAAAGCCCTTCATCCTCATTCCATCTTCTTCTTCATTCATTCTTCCTCCATTAACAAACCCTAAAACTCTCTTTAAAAAACTTCACTCATGCTCAAGCTCTAAAAGCTTCACCCCATTAAGATTCAATGAATTGCTCTTCTTCTTCTAAGTATTCAAATCCTAATCCCAAGTATTCAAACCCTAATCCCAAAGTTTAATGGGTATTTTGAAGTTTAATGGGTATTTTGAAGTTTGAAGATGAAAGGGTACCAAATACCTGATTATTTGATTTCCTTGAGTTAAAAAAAAAGGTGAAAAAAAAATTAATCAAAAATACCTGCTGCAGCCGGTCAAAAAGAGAGTGGGGCTGTTTTCAGCAAATTCGATCATTAGCTAGGATTATTAAAAAATAATCAATAATTGAAATTATTTTTAGCCAACGTGTAATAGTTGGGATTATTCTTGGCAAATTTTCCTTTTTTTTATTCATCCTACTCCTTACCTCCTTGTCCCTAAAGTTTATCTTTATATACCAACTTATGTACTAGTATCTTAGAAAAAAATAAAGGAAGTCCAAAATCATCTAGCACAAACCCAATCTTAACGTAAGATTCAACACCCTTTGGTTTATTTTTTTTTTATTTTTTTTGTCTTCAATTTCATCCAAATTTTACTTAGTAAAATTACTTATAAATTTCTAATATCTATTAGTTAAAGAAACTCAAACTTAGAACACTCTTTTACTAGCTTAAACCATCATTTTTTTTTGGAGCTTTGTTGGATAATTAAAAGATCATCATTTTGGAGTTGGGTAATTATTTTAGAGTCATCTTACTTGGAGCTTGGAGCTTGGAGTATTTTATTTTGGATCATTAACTTAGAGGATCTTATTCTTGTTATATATCTAATTAGTGCTTAGTACTAATCCTTGGTGGAAGCTAGTATGGCATAACTTCTTACCCTACTCTTTATGTGGAATTTTACATTATATTTACTTTATAATATGCAAAGTATGATATATATTGAGTATGTTTAAGTAGGAATTTAGTTTAACAAAATTATGATTAACATTCAATTTAGTGTCGTTATGCAAATAATATTTTTAATATGTTAATATATTTGGACATGTCTAGAAAGTTCGGTGAACTACTATATACTAGTGATATATATTAAGTACTATCTATGTTATAAACTAGTGTTACTATGTTTATGAATTATGTAGGAATATTATTAACATTAAGAATGGTTATGGTAATATTATAGTTAATATTTATGTAAGCCCTTAAATTAGTTTATAAAGTTGTTTGTTATTTCATGAATATATTTTTTATTTAGTATGGGTATGCTAAGGATATTGTCATTATAATTTATCTTTTATTTTAAAGCTTATCTTAATTAAAGTTATATTAAATATTAAAGTTATTGTGTAAAAGTTTTTATCTTTTTAGTTTTCTTTATTAGTTATATGAAATTAGAATTTACTATGATAAATTAATTAAACTAAGGTGTTTTAAGTGAAAAAAAGGCCAATTACTCATAGCACATTTAGTCACTGTCATATAGAAAAAAAAAACGTGATCTACGATTTTAAATTATTACAAGCTATTTTATGATAATATTAAAAATAAAAATTAAAAAAAAAGATATATTGGAAAAATTTTGTAAGTTATTTATATTAAAGTGTGTTTTTTTAAATACATGAAATATTTATAAAAGTAACTTTTGTTATTTTAAATAGGTAGCTATTAGTACAAAATATTTCTTTAGTTGACGATTTGACCAAAAATTTTGTAAAAGGATGTAAAAGTACTTTTAATAAACTTGTTTTTTAAGTAATGTGTGAAATTTTTAATTTTGTTTAAATATTTATAGAATAAAGTTTTACTTAATTGGTCTATAACAAGAAATATTGATTTTTGTGAAAATATAAGTTTTATCTATTTTATAAGTTGGAGTATTGTTTACTTATTTTGTCAGATTATTATTTTTATTTGATGTATCATTAGAAATTTAATTTGTTTTTGTGTGAACTTAATAAGTTGACTTGTTTTCTAAACTTGAAATATTGATTTGCAAATTTATCAAAAGAATACAGTTTTACTTGATCTTTTTTATTACAATATTTGTTTTTGTGAAAAGAATACAAGTTTTATTGGTTTTAGAGTTAGAAATGTTGATTAGACAACTTATTTCAAGAGAAATAAAATTTTATAGCTACTTGTGAAAAATATTAATTTGGAGACCACTAATAGAATATTAAAGTATTAGTATAAACTATTAAAAATAAAGTTCTAAATAAAATCCAATGTTCCAAACTTTAGTGGTGAACATAAAAAGGTACAAAGGTAGAATCTTATTAAATAAGAAAGTTACATCTAAGTTGGTGAAAGTAAAAGACAACTTGTAGTAGTAAAAGTATGATGTGCTTGTGTGAAATTATGTGTGCATTGATTGAATGACCCTGATAGTAAGGAAATGTGGAACCATGGACCAACATGTAAAATCTCGGCGCCCGTGTTGGCCGGCACGTAAAATGCGGTGTTAGACAGGGGGTTAGCTACCTACCATGTAGAAGCTCGAGCATAAACATTGGCGGGGTGACGACCCCCACCACAGTTAGATAGGGCTATGGCCCTAATCTAGCCAAACCCTTACATATATTAGGTGTCATATTGTTTGTGCTTATTGATCAGTGATAAACTTAATTATTGTTGATGCTATGAGGCATGGTATGGTTATGAGTATTAATCAACTGAACTTGCTTAAGTATTAAGATTACCGAATTGTATAAGTGGTAGTAACGTACTTCTGCCAAAGTTGAGAATGGTATCTTAATGACTTAAAAGTATGGAACAGTAAAAAAATATGGTAAAAGTATACAGTGGTGTCAATTAATGATAAGTTCGTATGGTAATTATTATTTAGTAAATGTAGTGTATTATTTCATATTTTGAGCTGGATAGGGAGTTATGCTCGGCGTTAAGCGCTGACCGGTTCAACCGACTGTCATTCGTGTTATGGATGGCTGTATTTTGCAGGAATTAATTCAGGTTCCGATCCAGGTCGCAGCTACTAATTATTTATGCTATCGAGGACTTAGCTGCATTTTGTTTCATGATCTTGACGTACTTAATTTTAATTATAATGTATTTTTGGAATAAACGATATGTATTTGATTTTCGAACTCTGATGTAATATTTATCGTTTGTCATAAACAATTTTAGTTTTTTTTTTTATTTTTAGCAAATCGACTTTTTCAGACTTTCGCATTATTTTGTAAAATTTTTATTAATGTTAATTACGTATCGAGACTGCCGCTTCTGTTACAGAATGATTGTAGGAACTTTGGTAACTAGACTACTAGTAGAGTTGAAAGCCAACACTCTTCATTCAAATACTATATTGGTAGCGGCAACAACTCATTTGATACCCTATTCAAAAGGGCACACGAACAGATAACAAATCAGCAGGCCAGGATACGACAAGCTCTGCAGGAATCCCTGTCATCGGTTTAAAGGAATAGTCGACTTCGTACTTTTAGATCGCTGTATCGTGGCGTTTCCATTTATGCGTTAGAAATATTGGCGATGGAGCATAACCGGATGTTGGATTTGGGGGAATATGTAATCAACAGATGCGGCTGCGTTTTGCAAAGCACTCACGGTCTCCCCTGCGCATGTTACCAGTTTTATGCAGAGAAGTCACACGGCGGGTTGTACTTGGACGACGTACATAGCTTTTGGAGAACATCAAAGTACTTAGAGCCTGACGAATACCCAAACGAACAAGTTCGAAATGCAGTCAACGATGAGAAAGAGTACTTTAAATCCTTGGGGGATGAAGTATTAAACGCTGATCCCACGGTTATTAGACGCATGTCTCAGGTACTAGAAGAAGAACTACATCCTGATGGTACTGATATACCTAAGCCACAGGCAAGTCCACCAAGGAAGGGAAGACCGTCGACAAGCAGAACCTTAAAGAGAAACAAAAGCGCATTTGAGTATAGCAGATCATCCTCAAGGGGTCGCAGTTCTAGATCTTCGTCACGCGGGAGATCTAGTGGGACATCAAGTGGTAGAACAAATCAAGCATCAGCTGGAATCAACTTTAGTTTCAACCTATCCGGTAAATGTCCTTCATTTGCTGTATTTTTATATTAGTCTCGTTCAATTGAATGCTAATTAATTTGTTTCTTTCAGATGGTACAGCTGGTCGTGATTTTTCAATGTTTCTGTGGCCACAATATATTCCTTATATACTTCCTCCGTACCTGTTTGATTGGATCGATGTTCTAGGTGACGGTAATTGTGGTTTTAGAGCGCTTACCGTTACAGAGATGAAGGGCGAGGATGCATGGCTGCTTTTACGACAATCAATGTCCCTTGAAATGGAAACACATAGACATCAATACACACGCATCTATATGTCAGCTCAGGGCGTGGAGGATGCAATACACAGGGTTGGTGGACATGTGAATGGACCAGCTAGTTTTGATCACTGGATGGAAGTATTAAATCTATATGCTGCAGCAACGTATCTCAACATTGCCATTGCATATTATGGTTCCGCCGACGGTAATCCTCATTATAATTTTTTAATTCTTTCACTTAGAAGAATATAGGGATCTCATGGCGTAAATAAACTTGTACATTTTCTTTGGGTGAACCGAAATCATTATGTTCAATTTTTAATGAACGATGATAGATCTCCACTGCCGCCAGTTCAGGTCAATTGGAGAGAAGCAGCTGAACCCACATGTTGGTTAATTATGATACAACTACTCTATTATCATCAGATGTGTTCCGGACAATGGTACGGTGTTGCTATGAATTATATATCTTCCTGGTACTGAAATTCTTTTTGGTGTAGCTCTTGATGATGACCACACGTTGCGTGTTGCAATACTTTCTTTTGCACAAATAATTTTCCAAAACATCATAAGTAGAATCATTTTACATGTTTATCATATTTATAAATAAAACTAACTTGTGT
>CM033455.1:12907990-12911353 GCA_019425755.1 Amaranthus cruentus
CTGTTTCTTACTTCTCCATGTCACTAAGTTTCCACCCACCAGAGTGAAGTATCCTGATGTTGATTTCCTGTCATTTCGATCACCTGCCCAATCAGCATCAGTGTAAAGCATGAGATTCAAGTGATCGTTTTTCCGATAAAATACTCCTCTGCTGAGTTTCCCCTTAAGATATCTCAAAATACGAAAGACTGCTTCCATATGCTGAATTTGTGGCTTGTGCATAAACCGGCTAACTACCCCTACTGCATATGCAATATCTGGCCGAGTGTGAGCTAGATAAATCAGCTTCCCTACTAGTCTCTGGTACTGCTCACGATATGCTAACTCCCCATCTTCAATAATCTGTAACCCATGATTCAACATAATTGGAGTCTCAACCGGTTTACAATCCACCATCCTTGTTTCGGCTAATAGATCTAGGACATATTTTTTCTGTGATATAAAGATCCCCCTGTTCGACCTCAGAACTTCTATACCCAAGAAATATTTCAGTCTGCCTAGATCTTTCTTTTCAAACTCCTGGAACAATCTTCGCTTAAGATTCTCAATTTCAGCTCTATCATCCCCTGTAATAATCATGTCATCAACGTAGATTATCAGACATGTTATCTTTCCTCCTCTCTTTCTTAGAAATAAGGTATGATCCGAATGACTTTGCTTGTACCCAAATCTTCTCATAGCCGATGTGAATCTCCTAAATCATGCCCTAGGAGACTGTTTCAACCCATATAGTGCCTTTCGCAATCTGCATCCTTCCCCTTTTGAGAATTCTAATGTGAACCCTGGTGGAGCTTCCATGTAAACCTCTTCCTGTAATTCCCCATGAAGGAAAGCATTCTTCACATCGAACTGATGGAGAGGCCAATCAAGGTTTGCTGCTATACTGAATAATACACCAATAGTATCCAGCTTCGCCACAGGAGAGAAGGTCTCTGAATAGTCAATCCCATAAGTCTGAGTGTACCCCTTCGAAACAAGACGAGCTTTGTACCTTTCAATCGTTCCATCGGCTCTATATTTGATTGTGAAGACCCATTTACATCCAACCACTCTCTTCTTATCTGGTAACTCACACTCTCCCAAGTTCCATTCTTCTTGAGAGCATTTATTTCTTCCTTTATTGCTTTCCGCCAATGATCAGTCGTAAGAGCTTCCTCAACAGTCGCAGGGAGTTTAGTACTGTATAATGCAACATTGAAAGCCAAAGCACTCTATGTCAGATTTCCTTCACCTGGCGGATCAACTGGGTATCTCGAGCGTTTGGCTTCGTATTCTGGATCATATCTCTTTGGAGGAACCCCTCTTGTAGCTCGAGGTGGTAAGGCATACGACTGTTTCTCCTCATGAATGACTGACCCAACATTATCTCCTGCAACTTCTAGTTGTTTATCAAAAATATCATCGATGACAATATTATTATGAGGATTACTCACCTGATGATCAGGCAGGACTGGTAGCGGAGTTGAAGGAGGATGACCAACTTGGAGTAGTGATTTAGCGGCATCGCCTACTTGTTCTTTTGGGTATGAGTCGGCCACAATTGGACTAATTAACCATCTAAGATCGTCATCTGACCTCTCACCCTGACATCGAGGATGGTGATAGTAATATTCACCCTCAATAAATTCACAATCCATAGTAGTATAAATTCTCCGAGTATGAGGATCATAACACCTGTAACCCTTCTGGTTCGTTTCGTACCCCACAAAAACACATTTCCCTGCTCGTGGTTCAAATTTGTTACGCACTCGCTTTTGGTGTAACAAAGACTGTACAACCAAAGATCTTGGGTGGGAGAGAATGGGAAGATGGTAAAGGATGGAAGGTTTTCAATGTGTCAAGGGGTGTATGAAAGGCAAGGCTTTTTGTGGGTAGGCGGTTGGTAAGGTAGTTGGCGGTGGCAATAGCTTTGGGCCAAAGATAAGGGGGTGTACGGGATTCAAGCATAATAGCACGGGTTATCTCAAGAAGGGTCCTGTTTTTCCTTTCAGCCACTCCATTTTGTTGGGGTGTATCGGGGCAAGTGGTTTGGTGAACTAGACCTTTCATGGTAAGGAATTGATGCATGTCAGAATTGACAAATTCCCTACCATTGTCAGATCTAAGGATACGGGGTTGGGTCTGAAACAGAGTGCAAATCATATTATAAAACTCAACAAACACCTACACCTCAGATTTATGTTTCAGAAAATATATCCATTTCATACGATTGCAATCATTAATAAAAACAACATAATACATATAACCACACATGCCAACAACGGGAGCAGGACCCCAAACATCAGAATGAATTATCAAAAAAGGAACATCAGTTTTATTCAAATTACTAGGATAGGAATGTTTGTGACTCTTCGCCAAAATACAAGTTTCACACTTAAAGCTAGATTTATTCTTGACTAAAGCAGGAAATAACTTCTCTAAGTACCCTACAGATGGATGTCCAAGCCTACGATGCCAAGTCCATAATTGTGCTTCATCCGACCCGTGAACAAGTGTCGCTTTGCCTTTTTGAATCTCCTCTTCCAAGTAGTACAGTTCATCGCGTTCAATACCACGCCCAATAATTTGCCTGTCCGAGCATCCTGCACAACACAACAACCAGATTTCATTATAACCGTACAATTTAGATCCTTCGTAAGCTGGCTCATAGATAACAATTTATAAGTTAAATCAGGCACAAACAGACAATTATTTAAAGTGAGTTTGGAATTGAACATAATTGTCCCGGCACCTCCCACTGTAATTTTTTCACCATTAGCTGTTTTAATCACATTTTTTAAAGGTTTGTCCTGACTTTTAAAATCACTCGAATCATATGACATGGTATCTGTGGCCCCGCAATCGAAGATCCATCCTCCTCGAAACATTGATAGAGCCGTGCCAAATGAAGATGGAGAGGGGTCACATTTATGAGGTGTCACGTGACTCCCCCTCTCCCCTTTATTTAAGGAAGTAACCCCACAATTTTTGGGGCACCCCCAAAACCCTACCCTTCTCCTGGTGCGCCGTTTTGAGAGAAATTCTCTCTCTCTTCATTACCTGGTGCTGTAATGTTAAGGGCTTCACCCTCTGTCCCTCCTTCTTCTTCGCATGTCATGTTGCCATTAATGCCCATACCCATGGCTACTCTTCCACTTCGGTTGTCTGAAAAATTTTGAGACTCCTTGGCCCCTTTCTTCTTTGTGTCCGACCACCATTCTGGGTAGCCTATCAATTTGAAACACTCACTCTTGGTGTGTTTAGTACCACCACAGTGAGAGCAACAAAGATGGCTTTTGTCCTCATACTTCCGGTAAGTTTTCCCTTTGACAGCGTAGCCTCCTCCTATGCTTGAGGAGTCCGGATCTGCTATGGTCCTCATAA
>CM033455.1:12911363-12958863 GCA_019425755.1 Amaranthus cruentus
ATATATATATATATATATATATTTATTAGACAATATATATTGTTCTTTACATTTTAATTTAATAATGTAAATAATTGTGATTTATTACATCTATTAATGCATAAGTTTTATAAAAATTACAAATTTCTAAATATAGTAAGAATAAAAATGCAAATTAGGATTTCATTATTACCGTCCAATCAAAAAAAGACAAATGGCAAGCTCCCCATAAAACTGTCTTTGTGCTACTATACAACAAAATTAATTGTATTTATGATTTATGATTATGATGATTTATGATTGAGCAGTATTCATCGTTCACATGAGAATTGGGTAATTTCAATATTTTAGAGTTTTTAATTATATAGCTTAAATCCGATTACATTAGAATTCTCAATAGTTTATTTATAAAATTTAATCATTGGAGTGGTGCTTCACTCAAGTCGTTCTTAATTTGGTTAACCCACGTTTTCTTAGCTCTTCCTCGACTCCACATTTCACTGCGTGACATTTACGGTTCGTTTGGTTAGTGGTATCTAATAGAGGTAATGAGAATGGTTTATAGTATAAACATTAAGTTCCATATCATTCCCATGGTAATAAAACTTTGATCACAAAAAAATTTTTTTGTTTACAGAAATCCATTACCACCTAATACCATATCTCCTAATAATACTCCATTGGATTGATTATGAAGAAAATGAGATGATTGAAGTTGAAGAAGCATGACCATAAAAGTAGCCAACAGCTTTTTCAACCAAAATCATATTAGTTTTTCATTCCTATTACCACCGTTTATCATAATAATACTGAGATGCAAATTTATGTCTACTTATTTAATTTATATTTCTTTTTTTTTGGCAAAGTAAATTTTATAAAATGCCAGGAATTAACATTTCTATTTACTTTAAAATTAGTTTTATTTAATAAATGCGTAATTTTACTTACAAATAATTTTTTTTAAAATAATTATACGAACGGTAATTTTTTTTAAGATCTTTAAAATGAGATCAAATTTATAATATTTTTGACTCTTTATTAAAATGTAAAAAATCATTCAATTATTCAAAAATAATACTGTATTATTAAAAAAAATTAAGTTTATTCATAAAAAATTTTAAACTAACTTCATTCATAAAAATATAGTTATGGAAAAAATACATATAAGATCTCACTTGACTATATTTTAGCTAAAAGCTACTAATGAACAAACGAGACTGACACATGTCAGATTCTCAGCGAAAATTTTCCCGCTCATTTTAACGTGCATGAGAAGATTAGCTGAGCAATATTATTTCCAAAATATTTACATTGGTAAAAGAAAATAACTTCTTGATATAGTAAAATGAAACAAGACTAAATTTGTAAACTAGATTTATTTTCCAATATTATTTTCAATATTATTTCTAAAATAAAAGAGAATAATATCTTGATATAATAAAATTAGTTTTTCAAGATTATTAACTAACCGTAGAATAATTATATCTTCATAATTATACTGAGATACAAAATTTTGTCATTGCTACTTATTTACTTTATGTTTCTATTTACTTTAAAATTAGTTTTATTTGATAAATGAGTAATTTCACTTACATATAATTTTTTTTAAAAATAACTATACGAACGGTAATTTTTTTTCAAGATCTTTAAAATGAGATCAAATTTATAATATTTTTGACTCTTTATAAAAATATAAAAAAAATCATTCAATTATTCAATAATAATACTGCATTATTAAAAAAAATTATGTTTATTCATAAAAAACTTTAAAGTAAATTTATTCATAAAAATATAGTTACTGAAACAATAAATATAAGATCTCACTAGACTATTTTTTAACTAAAAGAGGTCAAAGAGTGATATGTTGTCTGCTGAACAACCAAGCGACAGGAATAAAGTAACATAGTTTGGGAACTGAGATAAAAGAGACAAGAATAAAGTGACATAGGTTGTGAACAAGGATAAATAGAGGAATAAAGTGACACACACATATATGTTTCTTAAAAATACTAACAATTAACCTTCTTTATAATATTTAAAGTACATATAATCTTAAAAATAAATATTATTCAAGTATAAAATTAATTTAAAAACTTTTTTCAATCTTCGTGTATAGCATGGGTATTTATCTAGTAAATTATTAATACTAGTACAGAACGCCGTACAATACACGAATTTTTAAATACACTAATATTTTAATGAAATTTTAGATTAATAGATATCTTGTTAATAAAGAGTTATAGGTTTTGAAATACTTCTTTATACACTCCAATCTCAGTACGATGACATATTTCACTATGCTTGTCGCATATTAAAATTCTTAGTCATTTACTGCTAGTTACTTTAGAAACGACGGCGTAAAATTGTTGAAAAAAACAAAAATTATGGTAGTCTAACAATTTAAACGACTGATTTAAGGTCATTTTAGTTCACTAGTGGAAAAAACCTTAAGGGCTGCGGTTTTTTAGCCCCTATGGGCTGCGTATTTCGACCCCAGCCTTTATTGGAGCAGCCCAAAATAATAATTAAGGGCTGCGGTCAAAATACGCAGCCCAAAATAGGGAAAGGGGCTGCGGACATGGGCCAAAACCGCAGCCCTTAAGTATTTTTTCAAAATAAAAAAAAAATCAGAAATCTAGAAACGATTTCTGAACATCAAACCCAGAAATTTCTATTACAAAAAACGAACCCAATAAATAAATCTAAGTTAATATTACAAATCTAATTACAATGATCTAAGAACCCAGAAAAATAAATAAACGAACCCAGAAATTTCTAAGTTAATATTACAAATCTAATTACAAAAATTGAAGAACCCAGAAAAATTACAATGAATGTAAAAAAATAAACAAAAAACGAACTGATCCAGATCTTCAAGAACGAAGAACGACAAATCCAAGAACTTCAAGAACGAACCCAGAAACTTCAAGAACGAAGAACGACAAATCCAGATCTGAAATGAAGTTCTTGAAAACTTCAAGAACGAACTTCAAAACAAGAACGAATATTCAAGAACTTCAAGAACGAATTTACAGAAATTAAACTTAAATGAACATGTAGCTAACTTCAAAAACTCGTGGAAAAAACCCAGAAAAATTGTTCTTCAAAAACGCGTGGAAATGTGTACCAAAATGAGAAGAAACTCACGGATCTGTACGTGTATGAAGAAATGGCGAAGAACGAGAAGAACGATTTCCAGATGAGAAAAAACGCGTGGAAACGGCGCCATTTTTGTTGAAGAACGAAGAAGAGTGTTGAAGAAATGTAGGACATGGGAGGATTGAAGAAATGGTTATGAGAGAAGGGTTTTATTAGAGGATTGAAGAACGATTTCCAGGGAAGAATGAGGCGCCATTTTAGGGTTATGAATAGAGGTGTTCAATGGGCCGGATACGGGCCGGGCCGGGCCAAACAAAAATGGGCCGGGTCGGGTCGGGCCATGCAAAAATAAAAACGGGCTGAAAATGGGCCGGGCTTTAAAATCCAGCCCAATCCGGCCCGGCCCATTTGATGAACTTAGAATGCTGAATCTTGGTTAACGGGCTTAACAGTTTATTTGGCATTATCATCATAACAGTTTGATGAACTTAGAATGAGGTGTTCAAACTCATCATAACCAGGGGACATTATAACTCCATTAACAGTTTGATCATCAAACTTTGATGCCAATTCACAAAGTTAGAAAATAAACTACAAAAATAAGCAAAACCCAACTCAAATAAACTACAAAAGTTAGAAAATTATTAAATTAAGAGCAAATTGGCTTGGAAAACGCAAATTATATATAAAAAACCCAACTCAAATAAAATATTCATAGCCTATAGTTCAATAAAATATCTAAAATACATCGCGTAATTTAGTCTAGTCAAATACGCAAGTATTATCATCCAAGTCGAACACTTCCTCGTCACTTGTCTCATTACATAATTTGGCATCGCACTCCAAATCAAGAGGGTTATCAAACTCATCACGGCGCCAATCTTGCACAGATACCAAAGCTTGCACTGTTTTGGGCTTTAGAGAGCTACGGATAGGCGAGATGATCTTTCCACCAATACTAAAAGCCGACTCCGAAGCTACAGTACTAACTGGAATTGTAAGCAAATCTCTAGCTAATAATGCAAGATCCGGATACTTTGTAATACTTTGTTGCCAATACCCTAAAACATCCAACTCAATATTATGTCCAAGTGGGGCCTCGGCCAAATACGACTCAAGTTGTGACAGTTTCGATTGTGTGCTTGAAATTCTAGGAGTGTAGCTATCAAAATCACCAAGTAATTCATCATGAAATAACCCAGAACTTGGAGGGGGAGAAGCAACAACAATCGGGGATGTTGAAAATTGAAGCTTGTATTCATCAAACAAAGACTTCAAAGTAGCCAAAACATTAGCAACCGTTTTATTAGGGTATGAGAGAAGGTTTTATTAGGGTATGAGAGAAGGTTATATGAGGCGGGTTTTACTTTAAAAAATAATTGCCGTTTAATAAGGGGCTGCGGACAGATGCTTAACCGGAGCCCTTTACTGTTTTGGGTGTTAGGGGCTGCGGACAGGGGGGGCAAAACCGCAGCCCTTTTAGTATTTCTAAATTTGCCTAATTTTTTCAACCATTAATTGCTGCGTATAAATTAAACCGCAGCAAATGTTGCGCAGTAAATGTCAATTTTTCCACTAGTGGTTTTAAAGAAAAATTGTTGGAAAAAGGGCAAATATGTTGTAATTGATTTTTATAAGCAATGTAATTCTGCATGTTATATATAGTGTAATATCAATTACAATGAAATAAATGTAATTTATCTACTGTATACTTTTCTTTGTAGTGTAATGTCAGTATTTTATCAGAGAATATATATTTTATTAGACAATATATATTGTTCTTTGCATTTTAAGTTAATAGTGTAAATAATTGTGATTTATTACATCTATTAATGCATAAGTTTTATAAAAATTACAAATTTCTAAATATAGTAAGAATAAAAATGCAAATTAGGAAAATTCTATTATTACCGTCCAATTAAAAAAGACAAATGGCAAGCTCCCCATAAAACTGCCTTTTTGCTCCTATACAACAAAATTAATAGTATACTAGGTTAGAAACCCGTGCAATGCACGGATTTTTTAATACGTTGATATTTTAGTGAAATTTTATACGAACGAAAATATTAAATAAAAGTGCGTAATAAATTATTTACATACATACATTGTAATTAAAAAAAAATTAAATATAAAAAACACAAAATAGGTTGTTAATAAAGAGTTTATAAGTTTTGGAACACATCTTTATATACTACATTCTCAGTACGATGACATATTTCAAAATCCTGCCATTTTAAATTTGTAGAAATTTTGTTGCAGTTGTCAAAATCCCTAATCATAAATAAATTAATCACTATACTATTATTGCCATAAAAAAATTACTAGTCAAAATCTCTGATCTCATTGTTATTATTGTCATATTGTCATATAATTACTATACTAAACATTAAAAATACCTGATCAAGTTTAATCCTGCGGTCGTATTTAGGAAAAGATTCCTGATCATATAATTACTATACTACACATTAAAAATCCTTGGTCATAAATAATCCTTCTATATTTAAAAATCCTGGCCATAGATACTCCTGCCAAAAATACTGGCCAATAAAAAAATTACACTTGTCACTCTCATATTCACTTCACTTTTTCATTACTATACATTAAAATTAATATAGTGTATGATATGATTTATGATTTATGATTGAGTAGTAATCACCGTTCACATGAGAATTGGGTAATTTCAATATTTTAGAGTTTTTAATTATATAGCTTAAATCCGATTACATTAGAATTCTCAATAGTTTATTTATAAAATTTAATCATTGAAATGGTGCAGTTCACTCAAGTCGTTCTTAATTTGTTTAACCTACATTTTCTTAGGTCTTCCTCGGCTCCACATTTCACTGCGTGACATTTACGGTTCGTTTGGTTAGTGGTATCAAATAGAGGTAATGAGAATGGTTTATAGTATAAAATTTTATCAAAAGTTCCAAATCATTCCCATGGTAATGAAACTTTGATCACAAAAAAGTTTTTTTGTTTACAGAAATCCATCACCACCTAATACCATATCTCCTAATAGTACTCCATTGGATTGATTATGAAGAAAATGAGATGATTGAAGTTGAAGAAGCATGACCATAAAAGTAGCCAACAACTTTTTCAACCAAAATCATATTAGTTTTTCATTCCTATTACCACCGTTTATCACTATTTGCTAAATGGACCGTTAAATTGAAACACAAACATTGCTTCTATTATAAACTAGTTACCTTGTATTAGGAAAGCCATTCATAAGAGTAAGTGATACCCACATCACAACATTATCCGAAATCGAAATAATAAAATTGTCATACAAATGAATCTAAGATGTGTTTTAGTTTTAGGTAAATATAATTATAATGGAACTAAATGTAATATAAGTAGTAAATCAATCACTGTGGGAGCTTGTTGAGCTTGCAATATTTGTAATCAACAAACTTTTTAGTTTTGTATTTGGGCGGATTCTCTTCATTAATGAGCTTTGGAATAGGGCCCAGTTCGTGTTGTGATGGGGGTTCGATGAATACGGGCCATGACATCCGTGTCTTCTCTTTGTTTACAGTGGTTCTATGCAGTACTGCCTTGTATTTTCCATTGCTTAGCACCTGTTAATCACAAATTCTTGTGAGAGACAGTCTCTTTGAAATATATCTCTAAGTAGGTCGGCCCATAAAGAAATGTAGAGTAAAAATAGGCATTAAGCTATAATAAACTGGGCCTAGAAGACGTCTCTCATAAAAACGGTCTCTCAGGAGAATAGCTCCCTGTTAATTATCATTGCACATCACAATTACCATCAATTGCAAACCAAATTGTATTTTTAAAGACAAGTGAATATTGAAAATCGGAATTCAAAAGTTTAGCAACTTTACAAATTAAGTCTCAGTTTTTCTTTTTTTTTTTTTTTTACAAATTACAGTCACCAATATATCAAAGTTTATAAGTTCAGGTTAAAACACAGAATTCCAACCATTTTTGTTGTCTATATTTTAGGTTAACTGGTCGGAGTTATGTGTTATTGGTCTGAATCTGTAAACTTTAATACTTTGATGGCTGTAATTTACAAAAAATAAACATTATAATATAATTCGTAAAAGTTCTTAACTTTAAGGTTGATTCGCAAATTATTCTATTTCCAAATAAAAAAATGAGGTATAATAAGATACACAACTCAAAATAGACTAATGAACAGAGAGTATGCGTATTGGTCCATGGGTTTTGAAACGTGTGTAAATGACAAATGCATTAACAAGACCCTTGTGAAACTCTTTCAATTTTGCTTGGTAACATCAGTTCATGTGAAATGAATACAAGATTTGCATTTATGTATATGTTTGACTAAGTTTGTTTTAGTTATTGTGTCATTGTCACTAACAATTACAAGTCTAACAATACTTCAAATGAATCTTGGGGAAATGGACTCCAATTTTATTAAGCAATCAATATTCACACATCACACATCACAAGGTTGAACCACAAATCAAAATAAACTAATTACAATGTTTTGAAATAGATGTGAAAATGAATGTAAGCGTCTATTATCTCATACATAACTCATGTTAAAATCACACATTAAATAAATCCAATAATGGAAATAAATACAATGAAAAGAGGGTAGAAAATTTAAAAAAAATGACAAAGAATAAGAAAAGTACCTCAAGTTGGTCACCAATGTGAATGATGAGAGCATTAGGAATATAATCCACATTGTACCACAAACCATCCCTACAAACTTGAAGACCAGGTACATCATTTGGGACAAGTATTGTTAACAAGCTTAAATCAGTATGAGCAGGCACTCCTAGTGTTAATTCTGGACATGGGCATGGTGGATAGTAATTGATCTTTGCCAAATACACCATTTCCTCACCACCCCCTGCCTCTTTTATCTCCTCTTCTTCTAACCCTAATCCCTTTGACCAGCATTTCATCAGCTTTTCTGTTACTCCTCTTAAGTACTTTGCATACTCTTCATTTGCCTCTCTACAACACATTTTTTACTCTTAGTGTTAGCACTTAGCAACATCACACAAAACTACAAACCATACCATTCCATAAAAAAAATTACTATCAGCTTCTTTGGTTATCGGTATTAAATAATGAGAACGGTAGTGAATTATTTTGTTTATTTTCTTCACATGTATGTATAGCTAAGTGTTTATTTTAGTCATTTATCGGGTTGAATTCGAATTAGATGTTTCTGATCAGTTTAAAATTGGATCTTGTGTCTATATTGATTTTTACGTAATTGTAAATCATTTTTTATTTCTGATCAAATTGGATTCCATTACAAAATTAGGTGAATATCTGATCATCAGATCTGTTTTGAACCTCACTATTAAATCATGTGTTAAATTATATCATTCTTAATGTAATGAAGTTGTTATCGGCAAATATCTTATCAACTATCCATTACCACATAATACCAACTTTTTCAAATAGAACAAACATGATCATAAATTTGATTTAATCTTTATTCATGTTTCATACCAATAATAATCAACCAAACAAGATGTACTCTCTATATGTAGAAAGTCCAAAACCGACTATATTTCATTTTTCTCTATTCATGATTTTCAAAAAGATTAGTAAATCACGTAACAGTGATATCAGTATTTAATAAAGATAAATCTCATTGAAAATAATTATAGTAGTGAATCCAAACTCTTAGTTTCTACTATTAGAAAAGAACAAAAGGAAAGTGGTAAAAACAAAAATAGACATGCATACCTATAAGAGGGAGGATTGTTAGGCCAAAACCGGTAATTAATAGAAGAAGGTGGCCAAATAATATGAAACAAATGATCAACCCAAGGCCTAACAACATCAGAATGTTTACCCAAATTAGTACTATAACCTTCAGGACCTTCATACCCAGGAGGTTTCCCATAAACATCCTTCTCTTCTTGACTCAATTCAAAGAATTCTTTTCCAGCTTTCTGCAAATCCTGAATAACCTGTGTTGGGATCCCATGATTTACGATCTGGAATAAACCCCAATCTTGGCTAGCCTTTGATATAAGATGAACCAGATTTTGTTCATCCGGGTCACCTAAATCAATGGTTGGGACTTGCAGAACGGATCCATGGACGGTTGTGATTGCCGGTTGTTCCTTCTCTGGTCTGATGAATTCTGATGGAATGGTGTCTCCTCTTAAGGCTATGTTTTGGACCTTTTCTACCTCCATTAGTATGGGTTAATTTTGTTTCCTTTTTGGAGGAGTGATTGATGATTGATTGTTATTAAGTCATGGTTTCTTTAAATAGGATTATTTTGGGTAACTAATTTAGTATTCACGGGTTCGTAACAGAATTTTAGGGAGAACAGAAGTGTAGTGATGGTTGATTTTGATGGAGTAAGGACGAGTACTGAGATTTATTGACGTGGGAAAATGTGCTTCACTCTATAGAACTTACCAACCTACTACTATTTGAGTAGTACTTTTTTTATTGGTTTCAATTGATGAAATTAATTTTTGCACTATTTATAATTTTTTTTAGTTATATAATTAATTTTGTTAATAGAAATATATAAGATAAAAAAATATAGTCATGTGGTATATTACGTTGGTTGTATCGCATATTTTCAATATATTAATTTTTATAACTTTTAGTTTTGTTTTTCTTCTAAAAATGATCCAATAAACATATTTAACTGCTAAAAAAGGTGTTTGGTGCAAGAAAAAAAGAATAGAGGAATAAGTAATTATTACTCCCTTTGTTTTCTTATGTTTTTCTATATAGAATTTGCGAATTTTATTGTCAAACTTTGACTATGATTTCTCATCGACTTATATGCGGAAAAAATTGAAAATTGATATGAATAATCTCACCTATTCCATTTTTTGTGTATAATCCGTACTATTGATTATCTCTTAATAATTCAACCTTTGTATATTTTATGCTGATAGCACGCTTTGACAAATGATTTTATATACTTACCAACAACGTGGAATAGGGGTAGTGGTAGACTAACGGAAAAGTATTAGAAGGAAGAAGAAGCTAGTGTAATGTAATGACTAGCAAGTATCTACAGAAGGCACTTAAAATGTAGAAAGGGTTGTTGTCAACAAAAAATATACTCCCTCCGGTCCAGTTTACTAGTCCCATTTGACTTTTCACACATGCCGAGACAATATTTTAACCCTTAATATCTCTATTTATTCTTAATCAAAAATTATAAAAAATTGATATTAATAATCCTTGTATTGAGACGAATCAAACAAGATCCCACATGACTATGTTTTAACTTATAGATTAAGAGTAAAATACAAATTAAGAGTGATGAGTGAATAGTGCCAAAAGTCAAATGGGACTAGTAAACTGGACCGGAGGGAGTAAAAAGGTTAGATTATTTAGAAATAATCAATAATAGGGAACAATCACAACATATAGACAATAGTTGAGATTATTCTGAATAATTTTTCCAAAAAGTATATTCATATGGGATTTTAATAGATTCGTCTTAATATAAAACTTACAAATATTAAGATTTTAGAATTGTAGAAACTCCCAATTAAAATTATAGTATGCGTTTTAGGTTTGTATTGAAATCTGCAAAAAATAAATAAATGAAAAAAACAAATAAAAACAGAGAGAGTATAATATTATTGCACTCTCATATAGCCTTTACCTATGGGTTATATGTCGTGATCTCTATTGACAAAGGAAGTATAATTATGAAGAACTATTAAATTTGTACTTTAACATTGTTCAACTATTATAAAAACTCGTACAATATAAGAATGTTTAAATTGTTTTTATAAATAACTTTAATTAATAGAAAAGGTTTGTAATCATATATAAAATATTTAATATATCATGATTCGCATGGTAATTGATGTATAAAAATTACACATAATTGTTGAATCTTTTCCCAAATTATGGTTCTTTCAAAAAGTATTTCCCATGTTACATTGCAGAGCAAAATAATTCCAAGAATACCGTCCACGTAGGACAGCTGGAGAAAAGTTTTTTTTTCCTTTTTTTAACAAAACCGCTGTTACAAATAGCGGTTTACCAAATAATTCAAACAAAACCGTTAAATGTAATAGCGTTTTGCTGTTAAAGGAAACCAAAAAAAAAAAATCCTATGTAAACCGCTGCCTCAGATGGCGATTTTAGTCGAGTACTAAAACAGGCGCTGCTCATTTCTTTGTTTTTCCATCCTTGCTCTTCGACATTCGATTGCTGCTTTTGAAAAAAAAAAGTTTTCGTCTCTCAATTTCTTTGTTTCTTCACTACCTCCCTCTCCCTCAACTAAATCAATCAACTATATTGCCATCACCTCCTTCATTACTTGTTTATTCTCATCCTCATTTAAGGTATGAATCTAACCCTAATTTTATTTCAATTTGCAAATTGATTTTTTTGCTCATGATTGGTGTCATTTGAACTTATAATAGATTAATTGTTTGTAACATTGTCTTGATTTCATGATTTAAGCTTACATTTCACACATTTGTAGTTGTTTTTTATGTTTTCTTTTGTATGGATATAAAGTGTTCGGTGAAATGCTACAATGAAAGTTACTACTTTGTTGGGTTATTTTAATGGATTTAGTACATATTCATGGTGTTGTTAGTTGTGTAATTAAATTAACCCGTCTATAAGTGTTGTAATACTTTAATATTACACATTCTTATATACACATTTGTACTTCCCTTACTCACAATCAACAATAAAGTGTAGTTAATATCACATGAAAAACATGCTTGTGTGTGCAGAATATGGATTATTATCCCGTTATAGTGTATTGGGGTGGGGAAGTAAACTTTACGGGATCCGATGTGGTGTATAATGGAGGATTGAAGGCAGTGCTGTTTATCCATCGTCAAAATACGACTTTTGAGGTGTTTCTTAGCAAAGTATATGATGTAACTGGTTGTGATCGCAACTCTTTTATATTAAAAATGGAGATGAAATATCCGGTGACTGGGAAAAATGTGTTAGTTCTGGTTAGGAATGATGAAAGCATAAGTGCTCTGGCTTACGCAGCTTCACAAGCCCTCGGAATGGCAATGGAGGTATACGTTGGAATGGTTCCTAATTCGGTTAATGCTAGGGAAGTGATGAGTAGCATGGAACTTCTAGAATCGGCACCTAATGTGCGTCAGGACACATTCACTGAAATGTTAACAAACCCAAATTATGTGAATGAGCATCTAGATGATTTTGCTTCTCCAACTCATTCACGTGCCATTGGTTGTGTTGTAATGAACACCTTCTCCACGGCTCACTTGGGTAGCCATAATGCCAATGAGGTTGACTCTCTAGACCATGAGAATGAGCATATTGATTCTGATCCGGAGGAGGATGATGAAAATAGAGAAGCTATGAACGCAGCGATTAGGGGTGGTGCTCTATTGCAAGACTGGCTCCGAATCGATGAGGTCGATCAGAGGTTGATTGATGCATGGAGGACTTGGAATAATGACAACTCCTTGACTGATAATGGTGACTTTAGGGTAGGGCAAGAGTTTAACTCATTAGACCACCTTAAGAAGAATGTTAAGGCATGGGCAATATCTAACAGTAGAAATTTTCGTGTAATTGAGTCGGAGCTTACAAAGTATGTTATTCAATGTACTAATGCGGAGGAGAAAGGTTGTGAATGGAGAATGCGAGCAATCATGACCGCTACCTGTTCATTTAAGATTGTGCGATATAAGGAACGTAAACAGGATTGCTCAGGGCATTACAGTGATGACCATCCCCTCCTAACCTCTGAATTTGTTGTTGATCTCATCGTGGATATGATTAGAGTTGATCCAGCTTTCAAGGTTAAGTCAATTGTTAATTTTGTTAACACGAAGTACGGATTCGTGCTCTGATCACTACATTAGTCGAGAGATGGAGGCAAGAGACCTTAGGCTCCATCAACACGTCGTTGACGAAGATCTTAAGTCAGACGGGATATGATTACCTAATTCCCGCCGGTTCCACTGCCATTGATGATAACGCATTGCTGACTCCTTCTACTAGAGGTTCTGGTCACAGAGGTAGTTCTTCACGAGGATCTAGTAGAGGAGGTTCATCAAGAGGATCCGGACGTTCTTCTAGTCGAGGTCGATCTTCGGGATCTCCATCATCATCATCTACAGGTGCTATGTCGCCATTTGTTCCCCCAGGGCTCGTGTCCACTCCTCCACATCCATCGCCTCCTAACCGAATCTTGACATATCAGCGTGCTAGTTAGCGATGACCACCTGCTCTTGGTGTCATCACAGAGGCTGATGAGTCCACACCAACCTCTACAACAGGTGCACGCAGCAAGCGGGGTCGGGGAGTCTAGATTATTTAACTTGGAATGTCTTTGAACTTATATATATATATATATATATATATATATATATATATATATATATATATATATATATATATATATATATATATATATATATATATATATATATATATATATATATGCATCGTTTTGGATGGTCGTTTACTTATATATGTGTTCTTTTTGTAATTAATGTGGAATCTTTCTTCAACAATGATGAATGTGTTGTTTTGAGTATTGGAATTGTTTGTTAGTTGAATATGGATGTTCAATTAATATAATGTAGGTTATGAGGATCGATGAACAAAGCCAAGATTAATAAAAAAAAATAAGCAGGGCAAACCCTTTTGCAAATGGCAGTTTTGCTGGAAGACCAAAACGCCATTTCAAATGGCGGTTCACAGCTCACAACAATATATACAAACCGCCATGTGAGGGGGCGGTTTTGCTTCACCTAATTTTTAAAAACTGTTCTTGAATTAACCGCCATTTTAAATGGCGTTTTTATTCTTTATAGTAAACCGCATTTTAAGATAGTGGTTTTGTACCAGCCAGACATTAAAAAAAAAAAAAAAAGGCGTCATACGTGGACGGTATTCTTGGAATTATTTTGCTCTGCAACGTAACATGGGAAATACTTTTTGAAAGAACAATAATTTGGGAAAAGATTCATAATTGTTTACAGAAATCTCACAAACTGTATATATGGTATTTAACTAAATTATTTTGATAAATTTCCAACTTTAAAGAGACAATTTTTTTTCTTTAATTTTGCAGAAAATCCACAAAATCTTACACACATGATTCAATTTCCTTATATGTATAGTCAATTTTGAAGTAAATAATAATACTACTATTTTTAATTTTTGGATTGTTTGTGATCCAAAAATTCAAATGTACATACTTTAATCGTTACCAATTTAAAAGTTAGTGTATTCGCAGTTGAAATTATGTTAAAAATAAATTTAATTATGTCTTATTTATTGTTCATTTAGCTAATTTACCTAATAATATCATGTACTTGGTTCGGTACAATTACATTGTAAGTCTGTAACAACCAATCTGTTTATTAGTAGACAAAATTATGTTAAGAATAATTTAATTATGTCTTATTTATTGCTTATTAAGCTAATTATACCTATTAATATTATACACTTGATTAAGATCCGGCATAATTGCACATTAACAATCAATCAATACTTAAGGTTTAAATATTTCTTAAAATAAATAATAATAGACATCTATTTTAATGCTTAATCAAATATTTAAATTTAATAGTTATATGATATCTTTCAAAAAAAAAAATAGTTATATGATATCCTAAAATTAGGGCCGTAAAAAATTAATCCGACCTGTAATATCACTCGAAATCGACCTGTATCCGACCCGTTGGTTGACCCGAGGTGCAGTGACCTGTACCGATCGAAACTCGACCTGATGTTGACCCGTAACCCGACATATAACCAATTATTTTGGACCAATAATCGACCCGTACCCACTCGAGAACAACCGATACCCGAAATTGACCCGACAATGTGGTTAACCGAACTCGATTTGCCCCTGACCTGTTACAACTCGAACCCGTCTTTAACCCGTATAGGTACTCAACATAATCCCACCCAAAATGACCCATAATCAACACTCGAGATTAACCCGACAATGTGATTAAGTGATATAATAATAAGTTTGATTTAAATGAATCAAGTTTAGTTTAGCTAATTAAATAGTAAATGCATGTCCAGAATTAAATCTTATCGACTTTATCTTAGGCTAAACCAAATTTGTCTATTAACCGACAACTTAATTAACCGATTACAACTCTCCATTCCTCAATCACAAATGATTTGAACATAAATTAATGGTATAATAACCATAAATTTCATTCCATCATCGTCAATAAGAAATCTTAATGGGTATTTTCAATTTTGGTTACAAATTTATTGAATAATTAATTTCATGAGACTGTATGGAAGCTCATGGAGTCTTTTAGTTTACTCGATCATATCAAGTAGTTGAGATATACTTTTACTTCATTAGTCTAATAAACTAGTAGCACCCCTACTTTTAATAGCCATATCATCAAAATAATACTTCTATTATAGTTTGGATTGTTATCAAAAAATTATTTATACCTACTCATAATTAAATTAGGGTTAATCTTGTTGATATATATTTAGAGCCGGTTAGAACATATTTTATGAACTACTTCCTCCATTCCATTATACTTGCTACATTTCACTTTTTACGTAATCTAATGCACAATTTTAATTATCAATATCTTAGACTACACTTATCTAATATTTAACAATATGCAAGCAGACGATTCAAACAAAATCTCATTTGAGTATATTTCTTTTTACACATTAGTCGTTATATATAAAATAAACTTAAACGATGAATAATACTCATAAGTCAAATATAGCGAGTATTTCATAACGGAGGAAGTATAATTTAGTGGGACATAAAAAGTCTATAATTATAGTGGGACATAAATAATTACATAGAAGTATAATAGTCCAATGTGCTTTTAAAACACAAAAATAAGTAAAAGAGGAAGAAGCTTGTCATGAGATGCAACCAGAGTTACAAGGTGCAAACTAGATCGCGAGGTGAGACACATTTCTGTTTCTTGTCAACTTTTTTGTTGTATCAAAACTTATTTTCATAAATCTTTATGTTGTTATGTTAATGAGTGTTCCTATTAGAATTACTCGAACGGCCGTTTGATAGGTGGTATTAAATGGTGGTAATGAAAATAAATTATAGTGTAAATTTCATCAAAAGTTTCATATCATTCCCATGGTAATGAAACTTTAAAAAAGTTTTTTTGTATACAAATTTCCATTACCATCTAATACCACCTCTCCCAATGATAATACATTGGAATGAATTTTATGAAGAAAATGAGATTATCGAAGTTGGCAAAACATGGACATCTAGCTAAGAGATTTTCAACAAAAATTACACTAGATTTTCCATTCCCATTAACATTGTTTATTACCACCTACCAAACGGGCCGTAATAATTTTTTCTTTACTTTTATAATTTATACTCAAAGTTTAATGAAATTCTTTTTCCCTTCCAAAATGTGAGATTATCTGCCGAGTAAATTTAGCTTACCAGTTACCATTACTTGGCAATTGGCATTTGGCAAGTTCAACAAAGCAATCAATTAACCCTCATCAAAATTGAAGAGACATTTTATTTGGGTATTACAAACTTGTAGTTCCTCCATTCTTATTTACATGTCCAACTAATTTTTCCACTATTTATTATTTGATAGTAATTTTGCATATTACAGCTATCTTATGAAAAAAAAATAGTCATAGATTTTGTTTTATTCATGTCGTCGCATAGTATCGTAATATCAAATTTTTATAATTTTTAGTTATATATAAATCTAAACATAAACAATTCGACAAACACATTAAACTGCGCAAAAATGTGTTTAAGTACGAGTAAAAAGGAATGCAGGAAGTATAACCATATTGAGAAATTGGCAAATGACAACCTTCAAGCTTATGGCTTTTGAGAATTACAACCTTAAAGTTTATTTTTTCGAATTACTGCCTTCACAGTATCAAATTCTAAATGGTATACACTTTGATACTTTGAAGGCAGAAATTCACAAAAAACAAACTTCAAGCCAATTCACAAAAGTCATAAACTTAAAGGTTGTTATCTACAAATTACTGTTTAAAAATATTATCATGCCAGAAAAATTAGTTTTACAAAACTTGATTATATCTCAAAACATGTCAAAACTAGAAATGAAAGAAAAGAAGCTAATCATTTCCTATTATCCATATGGCATACCCATGGCAGGTATCCCATGTCATAACTTGAGACTTTTATTTATCAGTCAACTGATCATTTCGTATTTGTTTTTTTAGCAAAGATAAATACTAATTTTGTAAGTCATGGTAGTAGAAATTCAATAAACTATTCGCCATGATAGTACTTGCTTATATTGAGATAACATACATAGGCATGTAGCTTAACGTATCCACAAATATACAAATATCTAATTCATGCCAAAACTCTCAGTTGTATACAAAAGATGTCACAATACAGTTTTAACAGAAAGCAATGCAAGTTTTTTGTGACAGAAATAAGAACCACAACAGCCTTGAAATTGAAATAGAATTTAAGTGTTAATTCAGCCGCAGCAGGAACCACAAGCAGGAAGCGAACCTGTAACGAGAAATTTTCAATTAACAAAAGCAAAAGCCTTGAAATTTTAGTGTGTGAAGGGTTAACGAAACTTACTATGATCCGCCCCACGAACATCCCTCAGTCCACGAACGTTGTCTAGTCCTCCACGTGGTGGCCCAGGAGGACCCCCACCATATGGACCCCTTCCACCACCACCAGGGCCGCCACCATCCCATTTCTTGCTGGACCCTGATTGTTTCCTATAAGCATCGGACTTCTCCATCTGTAACTCAGAACATGTTCATTACATATCCAGATAATTGCAACAAAGTTAAATCATGAATAACTGCATGTTAACGTGCAACCTGATAAGATACTCACCGAAAACATTGTTGTAAAGAAAACAACAATGATGTTAATAAAAGACCAGAAGTAATCTGTGAAAGTCTTCAAACGCCATAGTGATCGGTTTGGTTTCACAACACCTATAAAAGGAAAGCTATATAAGCAGTTGCAAACAAATACATGTCCAAAAATGCTTCTAAGTTCCAAGGTTAAATAAATCACTATCATTAATGGCTTCTTTATCCCCCACAACCACCCCTATCCCACCATAAGAAAGTGTTAAATAATTACTTTCAGAACAAAATCACAAAAAGCAATCCTCCTTCACCACCGCCAGAAAAAGAAGTTATAAGTTTGATCTTCACTAGAGAAAAATTTTGAGGCACAAGGGAGAGAAAAGTGTTAATTGTTTAAACCAATAGGCTCCAAGAGAAGGCAATTAAAGGATTTTTTTTAATAAAGAGCAAAGAGTACAACATCCCATTACCCCCAATGCCATTAAGGCTCCAACCTAGGATGGTGTTTGGTCAAATGTACACAACCTTACCCTTATTAGTAATAACAATAATAGAGAAAAATCTTCATGATAAGCAAGATTCTAGATGCATGGAAAGCTTCATGATATGCAAGATCATAAAAATCTTCCCATCAGCTAACAAAAGGACAATGTCAACAACTACATGCAGGAGAAAAAAGCAGCCTCATCACAACTTAAGCTCCTTGAAAACCATCCATTAAACAGATCTATGAGTTTGATGAGTCATGTCATGTTAATCCCCTCCGAAAAAAAAGCAGTCTCTACAAGTCTTGTAAAATAAGTTACTGAGGCTTCAAGCTATAACCCCTATCCAAACCAGCAATGAACTACATGCTACAACTCTACATCAATCACAAACAGGATCCTGCACTCACTAATGATTGCTAGGGATTAAAACTAAGACATCCATAAGCTTCCATTGCCTTAATGTCAAGTTTTAAAAAACAAAGCATCATACCTCATCCAACTACCTGAGGTGGAGGTGGAAACCATAACAAAGTCCCAATGAAAGGCAACCAATGTACCAACCTACCGAACAAACTCCCACCCGTCAACAACTTCAACATAAGCATCCTTGCAAGGCTAGGGGCAACTCAAGTTAAAAACCCCTAGAAAAGGTTACTTAACCACTTTTAAGCGCTCCCGAGGTTGTTAGAATCGAAATCTGTTATGGATCCGGATCAGCAGCCCAGGCCCACTATTTTACATACTTATGCAAGGAGGAAGAATATTAAGAGTAACTGAATTCGGTTATACCTCTCTCTTAGTCACCATTCACAAAAGGCATGATGTCAGTAAAAGAATTTTGGTGTATGAGCTGTACTTTCTAATAGCTTCTAGAATTCAGTACTTCTCTATATATAGCTAAGAGTACAATAGAATAGATATGCTTGTATTCATCATTGGGTCTTGTACCTTGGGAGTTATCGGGCCACTCGAAGAGCTCGAGGGGACACCACGTCCTCTAATACATAATTACAAGCATTCCACTATTATTCTTCTTCTTCTTTCTTTCTTTTCTGTTCTGCACAATTAATATTCTGATTTTCTTCTTCTATTTCTTACTGATATTCTTGCTTACTGTATTGAGGTGTCTTGTGGTACTGGTTGAGGACCAATTGCTATAACAGTGGTATCAGAGCGGTTGATCATGCCGCCCACTCAGGCGAACCGACTGGATGATTTGGAGGAGGGGTTGTGCTATAGGTGCGATGAGAAATGGAGGATGGGTCACGTTTGCAAAAAGAAAGAGCTGAGTGTGTTGATTGTGGCGGAAGAGGCGGAGGAGAGAGAAGAATGGGAGGCGGAGGATGACGATCGATCGGAGGTAGAACCAGTCACGGCGGGAATTTCACTAAACTCAGTTGTGGGAATCGATAACCCCCGTACTATGAAGCTAGAAGGAACAATCAAAGGAAATAAAGTAATTGTGATGATAGATCCAGGGGCGACTCATGACTTTATTTCACCTGATGTAATTCGAAGGTTTGAACTGCCAGTAGAGTCCACTGAAAATTTTGGGGTCACTTTGGGGACCGGTGAGACACGGATGGGTACGGGGCTTTGCAAAGAAGTTGAAGTTGATTTGGGAGCAATATGAATAGCTGAAAATTTCCTTCCCTTGGAATTAGGGCATGCTGATATAATCTTAGGGATTGAGTGGCTAACTAAGTTGGGTACAATCTCAACAAACTGGAAAACCCCACTCATGCAATTTTCGTGGAATGGTAGTAAGGTGATTTTGAGGGGAGACCCTTCATTAGAGAGGTCCAGGGTGACTCTGAAATCCATGATGAAAGGGATTAAAAAGGTCCAGGGAGGTCTCTTAATCGAATTGGCTAGGATGGAGAGCCATGTCCAAGAGGCGGAATCTGAAACAGAGATTTCCACTCCTCCTGAGTTGCAACTTATACTTAAGCAGCATCACAAAGTTTTTGAAATGCCAATGGGACTTCCACCATTGCGCACCCAACAACACCATATTATTTTGAAGCAAGGGTCTAATCCGGTGAACGTGAGGCCTTACCGTTACCCGCAAATACAAAAGGAGGAGATTGAAAGAATGGTAAGCGATATGTTGACAGCTGGAATTATTCAACCTTCCCGAAGCCCTTTTTCTAGTCTGGTGCTACTCGTGAAGAAAAAGGATGGGTCGTGGCGGTTTCGTATCGACTATCGTGCTCTAAATAAAGAAACAGTGGCGGACAAATTTCCCATACCGGTTATCGAAGAACTGTTAGATGAATTGAGTGGAGCAACTGTGTTTTCTAAATTGGACTTGAAGTCTGGTTATCATCAAATCCGAATGGGCCCGGATGATGTGCACAAAACGGCATTTCGAACTCATGAGGGCCATTATGAGTTCTTAGTAATGCCCTTCGGTTTAACAAATGCACCGACGACCTTTCAAGCTTTGATGAACGAGGTATTTCGCCCTTATTTACGACGTTTTGTGTTGGTGTTTTTCGATGACATTTTGGTGTATAGTAGTTCCTTAGAAGAACATCAACAGCATTTGACCGTCGTTTTGGAAACCTTAGCTCAACAGCAGTTATATGCCAATTTGAAGAAATGCGTGTTTGGGCAAACTCAAGTGGCTTATTTGGGCCACATTGTGTCGGGTAATGGAGTGGCTATGGATCCGGACAAGTTAGCGGTTGTTCAAGCTTGGCCGTTACCTAAGAATCTAAAAGAGCTGCGGGGATTTTTGGGTCTTACCGGCTATTATCGTCGATTCATACATCGCTATGCTCAATTGGCGACTCCTCTAACAAATCAATTGAGGAAGGACAGCTTTGCTTGGACTGAAAATGCCACGGCAGCTTTTGATAAACTCAAAGAGGTAATGCTTTCCGCCCCCGTTTTAGCTATTCCAAATTTTACACTTCCATTTGTGGTAGAGACGGATGCATCGGGGAAGGGTCTAGGCGCTGTGTTGGCTCAAAATAAGCACCCTATTGCTTATTTTAGCAAAGCCTTGGGTATTAGGGGGGAGGCAAAATCCATTTACGAAAAAGAGTTAATGGCCATTGTGTTAGCTGTGCAAAAATGGCGTCATTATTTAATTGGCCGGCATTTCATTGTTTTGACCGACCAACGAAGCTTACGGTTTATTTTGGAGCAACGGGAGATCGGGGTAGAATACCAAAAATGGGTGACCAAGCTTATGGGGTACGATTTTGAAGTGCATTTTCGACCCGGTCTTAGTAACCAAGCTACTGATGCATTATCACGTCACCCATTGATTTATTTTGGGGCTATTATGTCGACTCATGAGATTGATTGGGAGTTCAGTAGAGAGGAGATCAAGAAGGATGCAGTATTGGGTAAAGTATGTCGGGAACTGCAGCAAAATGGTGGTATTGTGCATGGGTTCACAATGAATCATGGCTGTTTGCTTTATAAAGGTTGTGTGGCTATACCGAAATCATCTCCTTTGATGGCCAAACTTTTACTCGAATACCACTCTTCAGCTGTTGGAGGACATAATGGTGAGTACAAGACGTATCTTCGCCTCGCCGAAGATTGGTTTTGGGAAGGAATGCGTAAATCGGTTACGAAGTTTGTTCAACAGTGCTCCGTTTGTCAGCAACAAAAGGCCTCTCACCAACAACCCGCCGGTCTACTTCAACCCTTACCTATTCCATCTCATGTTTGGGACGAGATTACGATGGATTTTGTGGAAGCTTTGCCCAAATCGGGAGGTTATGATACGGTACTTGTGGGGGTGGATAGATTAACTAAGTTCGCGCATTTTTTGGGTCTTAAACACCCTTTTACTGCAGTATCGGTTGCTGAATTATTTGTGCGTGAAATTGTTCGTTTACATGGGTTTCCATCTTCCATAATTTCCGATCGCGATAAGATCTTTATGAGCAATTTTTGGCAAGAACTTTTTCGATTGCAAGGGACGGTTCTAGCTCGTAGCACCGCATATCACCCACAGACCGACGGGCAGAGTGAAATAGTCAATCAAGCTCTCGAAACATACCTTCGTTGTTTTGTCAATGGTCATCCACGAAATTGGGCAAAGTGGCTTCATTGGGCCGAGTTTTGCTATAACACCGCCCCCCATATGTCCATCAAAATGTCACCATTCAAGGCTCTCTATGGCCGCCCTCCTCCC
This sequence comes from Amaranthus cruentus, assembly GCA_019425755.1. Classification (NCBI taxonomy): domain Eukaryota; kingdom Viridiplantae; phylum Streptophyta; class Magnoliopsida; order Caryophyllales; family Amaranthaceae; genus Amaranthus; species Amaranthus cruentus. The sequence continues at coordinate 12,933,873 of CM033455.1, forward strand.
TCCATCATTCAAATTGGCAATAATTGTATTCCGGTGGATAGTGTCGATCAATTATTGAGAGAACGTGATGCTGTTTTGGATGATCTTATGTATAATTTACTTCGAGCTCAGCACAGAATGAAGAAACAGGCTGATTTGAGTAGGAGGGAAGTTTCGTTTGAGGTAGGCGATTTGGTGTTCTTAAAACTTCAACCATAAAGACAGCAATCCCTTGCTCGTCGTCCATGTGATAAACTTGCTCCTCGTTTCTATGGACCATATGTGATCGAAGCCCGAGTTGGTGCTGTGGCATATCATTTAGCCTTGCCTCTGGAGAGTAAAATACATCCGGTATTTCATGTATCACAACTTAAGCGGGCCTCCGGAGCTACCTTCAATCCAACAAAATTGCCCTCAACTTTGACATCCACTTTGGAGTTTCAGACGCAGCCCTTGGCTGTTTTGGGTGTTCGAAAAGATGCTGCACAACCTTGGTCCACAGCTCAACTCTTAATTCAGTGGCAAGGTCTTCCCCCTTCAGAAGCTACTTGGGAGTTACATGACAACATTCTCACACTTTTTCCTGACTTCCACCTTGAGGACAAGGTGTCTCTCGTTGGGGCGGGTATTGTTATGGATCCGGATCAGCAGCCCAGGCCCACTATTTTACATACTTATGCAAGGAGGAAGAATATTAAGAGTAACTGAATTCGGTTATACCTCTCTCTTAGTCACCATTCACAAAAGGCATGATGTCAGTAAAAGAATTTTGGTGTATGAGCTGTACTTTCTAATAGCTTCTAAAATTCAGTACTTCTCTATATATAGCTAAGAGTACAATAGAATAGATATGCTTGTATTCATCATTGGGTCTTGTACCTTGGGAGTTATCGGGCCACTCAAAGAGCTCGAGGGGACACCACGTCCTCTAATACATAATTACAAGCATTCCACTATTATTCTTCTTCTTCTTTCTTTCTTTTCTGTTCTGCACAATTAATATTCTGATTTTCTTCTTCTATTTCTTACTGATATTCTTGCTTACTGTATTGAGGTGTCTTGTGGTACTGGTTGAGGACCGGCTGCTATAACAAAATCCTACATAAAAACGATAAGGGAGTAGGATTGAAATCGATAGAATGGGATCTCAGAATCGTAAGATCCTACAAAAATGTTTTGATATGCTATAGATTAATTATCATATCTTTTCATATTAGTTCATTTTTGAAGTTTTAATCTGTATATAAAGATTTATTTGACTTCGTCGAATATTTATAATAATCTTTTGTAAACTGAAATCAATAAGTACATGAATATTCATAATCGCAATGATGATGTATTTTATTGTATATTTATACGTGAATAAAAGCTAGAATATAAGAATATTTTTATGGTTGAGACTACTCTTGTAGAATTGGATCGTTGTATCGTAGGATCATAGAATCGTATTATGATCATATCACCCATATTATTGATCTTGGTAGAATCTTACAATCCTACCATTATTAATACCCTATGTAAGATTTGGATTGTTCGTCTATTTTTGGATCGTAGAGTCGTAAAATAATCAACTAGAATCTAGCCATCAACGCTCCATCAACTATATCCAAGATCCTAAAAATCCAATCCTAGGTTCCCAGCCACTAATCCGCTTAACCCACCAAAGTATAAGATGCCATCCTTCTAAATTTATCCAAATATAACAACCCTATCACAAGTTTTTTTGAAGTTAAGTTTAAAGATTAAATCCTTATAGCTTGTCTTCTTAGGTTTCTCAAGTACTCCTAAGCAAGTGAGGCTACAACCAAAATATGTCAAACAGGGACGCACACATTCATCCAAGACGAAACATAGTGGGGAAATTTCAATAAACAAAAGTTGTGGCCAATAGATGATTCTAGACAAGCAAGCAATAGTAGTTTAGAGTCACTCCCTAACTATTCCATATTCATATAGCTAAAGAAAACAAGTATTGAATACTTCTAATCAAATATTATTTAACTATCTCTATTTGAAATCTCTCATGCATCACATTTAATCTTCAGCATAGTCTATCCATACCATCAAAAATACTAGGATTAAGGAACGGGATTAGGAGCACAATCAACTATTTCTTAGATTTGAGATGGGATCGAAAAAAATTATGTTTCATATTTTTGGGATCCATTATCTTAGTTGGTTGTAAAAAGCACTCCCGAGGCATGCTTAAGCAGGAGGCGCTCCAAGATGACCAAAAATGCGCCTCAGAGATTCAAGGCGCAACGCATTATATAAGGTGAGGGAAAGGTGTGGGCCTCTTGCACTTCTATGTTACTTCAATTTTTGCTTTGCTCAAGTTTTGGGTACTAAAATATTTACCTTTGCTTGTTTTACTAAATTACCCTTAAGTAAATAGTTATTTGTTTAAAATTTAGAAAAAAAAAATCCCTTCTTGCCCTAGCCAAAATAAATGAAAATAGCAGTAAGAGCTCTTCTCTTTTGCAAGTGTCTTGCCATTCTTAACCATGTTTTCTTCTTCCTTTTTCTTTTCTCAATTTCTTCTTCGTTCTATTCTCTCATTCTTCTATTTTCAATTTTTTTTTCATTTACATTTTCAATGACCACATTTTTTAGCTCCATGCCAATTAATTGGAAAAAATTATCCGGATCGTTTATCCCATCGACTTGGTTTGCGACTAAACCACAATTCAAATCTAGTGACTTAAATCGTCGAAAGTTCGACAACCATAGCATTCATCTTGGTAACCTAAATTCTATAAACCCTCAACTAATAAATATAAAGTTAGGACTAAAAGTCTATCTCAAGTTAACTTAATTCAATATCAACAATAGCTAAGCCAAACTATCACCACCAACAACCAAAATGTTAACTCGCAAATAAATATTGAAAAATCTATAAACACGCAAATATCAACTTCAATCAAAAAGAACAAAATACTTGAAGCTAAACGGATCGGAGGGGCCAACATCTTTTCCTTTTAGCATCTCTTGCGTAACAAGAACATGCATATTCAAATCTAACAAACCTATCAAAATATACTTGAAGCAAAAGAAGGGGGAAGGGGCCCAACATCATTTCTTTCAAGCATCTCTTTCTTCACATGTACTCACTTTCAAATTGTTAAGGCAACAAAATCAACTTCATTCAAATGACGCAAACGCCCAAAGCTCAACCAAAAAAAAAAAAGTGATTTTTGTTCTTTCTATTGGAAATACTTCACATGTGAAGGTCTCACATCACTAAGTTAATGGGTTGGGGACTTGTATAGAATGCTTGGTGGGTAAACATCCTAAGACCATATGGTTAAGGGAAAGAGCGAGGCTCATCAAGTGTTGTATGCCAGTCAACACTCATTACCCGTCGATTTATTGGCCCTTGCCCACGGGTGCCCGGTGAGTGTGTCCACACAAGTGGGCACATGGGTGATCATGAGCCTAACACTTTCCCGCATTCCAGCGTCTCCTCAGAGCATCATTCACATATATTGAATACATACATGGTGTATTGTTATGATTATCAGTTTATCACCAGAACGTTTCTCCAGTACAATAATAACTTTGTCTAAAGAACTAATTTCCAAGACGTAGTATTCCCAAATTCCGGGCATCAAATTAAGTAACAAAAGAATCAAACAAATATTAAAAATTGAAACTGTTTCTAAACCAGCCCAAACTCATAACAATATAGTACCAGCAATAACAGCGAGCACGATGAGATCCAAACACAATTGAACAGAAATGGTAATTTCTTCAAAATGACACAATCCCTAAAAGCATAATTTCTTTAGCACTTCAAACTATTAGAATTTAATTGAACAATATACAAAACCAAAAGCTTGGAAAACTATCGACATCGATTGGGAATAGATATACAGAAAAAAGACACCATCCCTAATCCCCAATCAATCGCATCACAAATCAAATGTCTATATTACAATTCGAAACACAATTAATTTAATTTTGGACATAAAATGTTGAATTGTAAAAAGACGAGAGAAACATGACTTACCCCTCTCAACGTACGCCATGGGAGACAGATGGATTTCCTTTCGAGAACCTACCAGCAACAAACAATCAACGAAAACTTTAGACTTAAATTTTTCTCTCTTTTTTGAGTTTAGATTTTAGATATAACTTTTTTTTTTATTTGAAAGAGATTTAGACTTAAATCTTTTAACGCGGACACGGACCACGGTGTAATTAAGGAATATTACGGTGTGCGCACTTCCATTCTTTTTTGCGTTGAGCATCACGTTAGATTAACGCCACGTGGAATTTCCTCATAATATTCAACCTATCTTCATCTGCCACGTATAATTCCATACGTCACCCTTTTTAAGGTTTCTTCGTTAACATTCCCAGTTTAACGTCACCGCTATTTTTAAATTAAAATATAAAACGACGAAAATGCCCTTGGACTTAAAACTACTATAAAACACTTCGAACTCACTCCATAACACTTTTATCACTCTAAAACTCACTAAAATCACACAAAAAATTTACTTGCGAGAGGATCGGCATTTGAATCATTACCATAAACCGAGGTATTTTCTAAACTATACTCGTTTTAAATTCAAAAAAAAAAATTTAAAAAAAATAAAAAAATTAACCGGCTCACTCGCACAAAACAGGTAGGGTGAACCATGGCACCCTCGCACAAAACAGGTCTGGGCACCATGGTTCACTTGCACAAAACGTGCGAGTGCACCATGGTGCCCAGATCTGTTTTGTGCGAGGGTGCCATGGTGCACATACCTGAAACCTGCGAGGTATACCATGGTGAACTGACATGGTTTGTGCGAGTGGGTCTTTGCCTTTTTTTTAATTTTTTTTAATTTTTTTTTGTTTATTTACTATTATTATTAATTGTTGTTAATCTTTTATACTTATTGATTATTGTTATTATTATTAGTATTTTATATTTTGTAATTTGTGATTATTATTATTAAATGATTTATTAATTTGTGATTATTATTATTATTTTATATTTTTTTTAAAAGTTAGTAAATAAAATAAATTTATTATTTATATTAATTTAATAATAATTGTGTTTAGTAATGTTAATGTTAATATTAAGTTTAGTTATTTATTTTAATTAATTAATATTTAATTAAATTGTAGGTACTTCCTTTTTGTATTTTTTTAAAATTTTTTATTTGTTTATTATTATTAATAATTGTAGTTAATGTTTAAATTTTTTATTTGTTTATTATTATTATTATTATTGATTATTGTTTAATTAGATTGTAGTTATTTTATTTAAATGTAGTTATGTTATTTTAGTTCTTAATGTTTAATTATTTTATATTGTTTATAATAATTTATTAATTATGAAAATTGTAGTAAATGGCTGGAAATCGGGGTAAAGGTAAGGGTTTTTTTAGAGGCCTATTGAGCGGCCACAGCTCTAGACCAACTTTACTTAGGGGGACCCCCATGAGAGAGGGGTAACGGGGTCTGCTAGGAGGCTTAGGCAGGAAGAGGCTGCAAGATATAGTGAGGCCAATCGTTCGAGTACGTTGGAACAAGTGCGTACTCAATTTGAGCATCAGACGAGCTTGTGTAGTGATACACTTGGCTCAGGGGATGATGATACCGACTATGACTCTTTCGGTGATGGGGAGTCGGTTGGAGAGCCTGTAGATTGGACTTTACATAGGGGGCCTACTGGTCAATTTAAGCGTAAATGCCAATCTGATCAGGCTGGAAGCAGCCAGGTGGATGCGGCTCCACGAAGGCGGAGGCGCACACAGTCTACTGATGCGGACTGGCTGATCAGGACACCGCAGCCCGGGGGCTCGATCGATACCCGTTTGATACCCAGCTATGGAGGGCACATAGCGAGGGTTATTTATGAGGGATTGGAGCGTACCCCTCCGGTGTTGGAGTGTAGGCTTAGGAAGAAGACGGTGGATGTGATCATCAGACTGCAGGACATGTCTGATGAGCTATACCAGGTTTTACCTGCGAGTTCCCTAGGCCGTCTGCCGTACATTATGCACCAGCACATTGACAGTGCTCTGATATCGGCCTTTGTGGAGAGGTGGCAGCCTGATACGAACACCTTCCACATGCCTTGGGGCGAGATGACTATTATGTTGCACGACGTGCAACGCATTTTAGGTCTTGGTCTTAATGGTGCTTTGCCTGCTGATCCTGCTGATGGGGAGTGGAAGATGGTCCTGGCCGGTTTGTTTGGGGAGTCGGTGGCTGAGCTACGAAGAAAGGGGTATTTTAAAGATGGTAGCATTAACGTTAGTGACATGTTACAGCTATGCCACCGTTCTCAGGGGTTGGAGACGCAGAGTACTGCCTACTTAATGTCTATTGTGGGCTCGACATTGCTGGTCGACAAGACCAGAATAGGGATGCGACCGCACCCTATTATTGCTGTTACTGCCGATCAGGATGAGATCGCCTGGGGTGCCGTGACGCTTGCGTTTCTCTATCGGCAGTTGGGTATTGCATCCAGGGCCGGCTGCCGGACTATAGCGGGCTGTCTGACACTGTTACAGACTTGGATTTACGAGTACTTCCCGTCTTTTCGCCCGCATCCTCGACTAGCTGATGTGCGTAACAAGACCAGGGCAGAGATGTGGTCTCCGATGAAGCCGACCCGGGAGCTTAACAGGCTGAGAGACTGTAGGTCTATACTGGACACCATGTCGGAGACACAGGTGTTGTAAATATCCTCACACATATTTTCATTGGTTATTGTAGTTTTATATTATGTTGTTTATGTTGTTTTTTTGTTTTTCAGGTAGAGTGGACTCCGTACAATAATTCTCCAAAGGTTTTACTAAGTGAGCACCCACGCACCTCCTTCATCGGTCACACCACCGCTTTTGATATCGTCGAGGTGTACTTGCCTGAGCGGACAATCATCTACACGCTTTTGATATTGTGCATACTATGTATTTGAACTAACTTGTTTTATTATTGTGCAACTGTTTTAATCATCTACACGCTTATGTCCTTTTATTAATCAAATGACCACAATAAATCAACGTAATGGTAAAAATGACTATATTATATACAATTTACAATAAATAAATAAATGTAATAGCAAAAATGAACATATTATATACAATTAACAAAAACAACACAATTAATAATTTCAAACACATAAAATAAATAAATAATTTAAAACACAATTAATAATTTAAAACACATAAAATAAATAAATAATTTAATTAATAATAATAATAACAAATTAACAAATAATAATAACAAATTATATTTAATAATAACAAAAATAAGTACATAAATAATTTAAAATACATAAATTAAATAAATATTTTAATTAATAATAACAAATTAATAAATATATAATTTAATTAATAATAACAAAAATTAATAATAATAAAATAATAATAATAACAATTATTAATAATAATAAATTTCAAAAAAATAAAAAATAAAAAAAAGGGCCACTCGCACAGTTTAGGTATGGCAACCATGGTGTACTCGCACAAATTAGGTCGGTTCAACCATGGTTTACTCGCGCATTTTGGGTCTGGGCTACCATGGCTACCTCGCGCGTTTTATGTCTGGTCTGCCATGGTCAACTCGCGCGTTTTAGGTCTGGTCAACCATGGTACACTCGCGTAATATGTGCGAGTAGCATTTTTTTTTTTTTAAATTCGAATCGATTCATAATTTACGGAGTCGTTTTTGTTAATTTTACGTTCTTTTACTTCAAAGTTTTTTTTAATTTATTAGATTATCGATTACTAACTTACGGAGTCGTTATAAGTCCAAGGGCATTTTCATCATTTTAAATTTTAATTAAAAAATAGGGGTGGCGTTAAAATGAAAAGGGTGGCGTACTATAACAATGCCCTTAACATTTTAACTTCTAAACTATTTCATCAAAAACAAAAGATTTAATGATAATCAAATTTTTTTTAGAATGCCAAAAAATTATTATGACTATGATACGTTGCTGGAAAAATACCGAAATTTGCTCAAAAGCATAAAAATTTTAATTAATACTTATAGTAACAATTGAATTTTTTTTTTAATAAAAGCATTGTATATTCAAAAATTCTCTACTATTTTATAAAAAATATTATAATTTATACTTATAACATGTGATTGCATCTATATTTAACATTTATATTTAAATATACTTTTACTACTATAAAACCCCGTGCAATGCACGGAATTCTTAGTACGAAGATGTATATAAATATATTTTTAAAAAACATGCAGTAATAATTTATAATTAAATATCATACAATACTATAAAAGTCTTAGAACATTCCAAGTGTCATCATTTAAAGAGTCATGACAATATTTATCAAATTTAGAATCTGATATTTTTTGTTTAGGTTTGAAGCTAAATTAGGTAAAGTATTTGTAGGATATACTATAGTAATTTTATTTAGTTAATTTCGAAGTAAATATGTTCAATTAAATGAAAAAAAGTTATGTATAAGGTTAATAGTTAAAATAAACGTCAGTAATTATGTTTTGATTTAAAAATCATGTATTTGGTTAATTTAATAACGATAGTATACAATACTTAGACTACTTACATTATTATTTGAAACTGTTTTTACATAAATTTCGCACTAACAAATTCGTGTATTACACGAGTTTCTATACTATTACTATATAAAGATGAAATAATAAATAATAATTGTTAAAATAGGGTAATATGAAATTTTTATATGTGTTATAAATTGCAATAGTTTGTAGATGAATAAAATAAATAATTGGTTGATTAATTAATTTTATTAGTCACTTAAGCCAATATCAACAAATAAAATTCTTTAATCTAGCGTGGCTCCAAAAGAATGAAGTGTTATTTTGAGTCTTTACATTGTGTCTTTTTGAGTATTTGATAATAAAATTCTTTAATCTAGCGTGGCTTCAAAAGCCCTAAATATTCAAACAAAAGCCCTAAATTTTCGAATTAGCACAGCAAAACCTAAATTTTCGAACAAGCACAACAAAAGCCCTAAATTTTCGAATAAGAACCCTAAATTTTCGAACAAAAGCCCTAAATTTTCGAAGAACCCTAAATTTTCGAAAAAGAACCCAAAAATTTCGAACACGAACAACCCTATATTTCACTACTTTTCAAAAGAAAAAGTAATTTCACCATACCTGATTAGTTTCTTCGAAGGAGATGCTTGCAGGAGAAGGAGAAGGGGCGAAAAATGGAAGGAGAACGAAGGAGAAGGGTCGAAAATGGAAGGAGATTGAAGGGTTGGTGTTTCAAAGCTACTGAGTTTTCATTGAAAATGGTGTTCTGTCCATTCTGTTCGAATAAGGTGCCATATTGCTGCTATGTATCTAATTAACGGTGCAATAACGTTTTTATTGGTTTAAAGCTACGGAAAATATAAATTCTAAAGTTAGATGCTACTATGTGGAATTTTCTTAAAAAAGTGCTACCACTGGCATTTCATCAAAACTCGATGCTACCATGTGCAATTTCCCTTATTAAATTGTATGATGATTAGTTGAAATAATCTCTTTAAGTAAATCAGTCTAAATTTTAACAAATTATTTAATCAAAATACTTCTTACTTTATTTTGTTTTAAAATTTCTCTAGTAGTAATTTATTAAGATATATATGATTAATATTTTATTCTCTAATTTGTAATTTTAACTTTGTTAATATTATCTTAATGATTCTTAATTTAATGTTTCCATTCTCTTATTCAATCTATAGACTAGAGTATTAATTGATTGTCAAATCTCTGATTGAAGTAGATTGGTCAACTATTTAATTCATTTAATTTAAATACTCCAATAGAAAAATTATATATGGCAAGTGCTCTAGAAATTTGACACTTGGCTTTTTACAGCTTTTTTAATAGATGTTAATGGTTGTTAAAATCGCGATTCTAATCTACGATTCTACGATTTTAAGATCCAAAAACAAGTGAGCGATTTGAATCGCAGTTAGAATCTTAAAGTTGTAGAATCTTACGATTCTAGTTGAAATAAGATTTTTAGAGGTTAAATCATAACATGATTCTACGATTCTACAATTTAACGATCCGATTCTACTTATATAGTATGAATTATTTTTAATTTTTCTTATGTACCATATTTTACTAATCTCTTTCACATATACACATAAATTTCAATTTTTCCATCATGAAAACTATTTAAAAACAAATTTCTTAATCGGTATGTAGATTTAAACCAATTATTAACAAGTTTTTGTTATATTCTTAAAGATAAAGTCAAAGAAACTTTAATTCATAAATTTAAATACTTTTGAATTGGATAATAATGATAACAAACTAGATATTTTATTATTTTTAAGTTTATTTGTAGAATCGTATGATTTTACGATTCGATTCTACCGATTCGATTCTCCCTCTCCAAACGATTTTAAGTAGAATCACGATTTTAACAACTTTGGATGTTATGATTATGATGATACTACTAATTTCTTACATGTATTGCACGAGTTTTAATCTATAAAAGCTATTAATGAAGAAACAACACTGACACGTGTCGAATTCTCAGCGAAGATTTGTCCACTCATTTTTATATTGACGTGACAGGTGAATTTGTAGTGAAAATCATATCCTAATATACTACAAGTTAATGTGCATAAGAAGATTTGGTAAGTAACATGAATTTGCCTTTCACTTCATACTTTCACTAACAATGCAATTGCAAAATATTTGCCTACTTTCTATTTGCTTTTAAAGAAAAAGTTGTTTTATTTACTAAATGAATAATTTCACCTTTAAAATTTTATTTTAATTAAATTATACAAACATTCTAATCTTCTCAAGATCTTTAAAATGAGACCAACTTTGTAATTATTTTGACTCATTTAAAAAAAATAGAAAAAATCTTTCAATTATTCAAACAAAAAAAAAATTATTAAGCTTTATTAACATAAATCATTTTAGATTTATTTTAAAATGTGAATTGTAATCATTTAATTATTGAAACAAATTTAAGTTATTCATAATACATTTTGTTTTACTATTTATTATTTTCATAATTTATTGAAAAGAAATTTTAAATATTCATTATACACACATCCCCCTCACACACATATGTATATAAATATATTCTTTAAAATACTAATAAATAACCTTTTTATAATCTTTAAAATAAATTTTATATAAGTATAAAATTAAATTAAAAAACCTTTTTTTTCAATCTCCGTGCATTGCACGGGAATCTATCTAGTTTAGTATAATATATGAAAGATTAGGAGACAACAAAAGCAAAAGAATAACGCACATTTAATGAAATATAAAAGTGAAATATTCTCCATATTAATAGTTTGTTATATACTCCCTCTGTTTCTTATTGTTTTTCCCGTTTACTTTTTGCACAATTTTTAAGGTAAATTTTTAACCACAATATTACTAAATACACATAATAAACAATTATACAAAATACATATTAAAAAACTATACATTAAGACGATTCTAACAAAATCTCACATGGATATATTTTATTTTTTAAATATGTATCAAAAACATTAATCATATTTCTCTCTGCTTATGGTGGAATATTTCAAATGGGAAGAACATTTGAGAACGGAGGGAGTACTTAACTTGTCATTTTGCTTAAAATGTAACATTGAATAATTGTTTATTATTACAAGTACTAACAAAATCATACTCCCTCCAATTCAGTAATAACGTCCCATTTGGTTTTTGAACATTATATTCATCTCTTATCCTTAATTTATAGTCATGTTGGATATTGTTTGATTCGTTTCCATGCAAGGATTATTCATATCAACTTTCCATAATTTTTTTTATTGAAGATAACTTTCCATAATTTTTAATAATACACAATTAGAAATATTAAGAATTGAATAAGTGCATTGGATAGAGTGCATAAAGCAAATGCGACATTATTGGTGAATTAGAGGGAGTACAATATAACAAAAAGCTCTAAAATTCCACATGACAATCTCATACTGATTTGCCATATGATATAATTTTTACCAAAAATAATGTTAATATATTTCTTAGTATTATGTAGTATATCACAGTATGATATGTTCTTTAAATTTTCTTAGAATATTATATTTTGAAATTTAAAAGCTATATAAGACTTTCAATTAAAATTTCTTAGAATATATATTTTCTTTTTTATGTTTCTTCATTAATATTTTAATTTCTAAAATATTTCATCAAGAAATAAAATATATATGATAATCAAAAATTCTCTTGAGAATGACAAAAAATCATTATGATTATGATACGTTGCTGGAATATTTCCAAAATTTGCTTCAAAAGCATGAAAACTTTAAATAATACTCCATCCAATTCTCTTCAATTGTCTCATTTACTTTGGCACGAATTTTATGAGTGATATGAGGTCTAATAAAAAGGTGATAGTTGGGATATTTTAATTGATTAAATTAATTATAAAGGTGGTAGTTGGGGTCTTACTTATTCACCATTTCGGGTTTTCGGTCTGGTCTAAACCCGAAAAAATCTGTGTTGGATCGGATGAGGTCAGATGTACATAAAAGTGATTTTGAAGGGGAATAATATTTACATTTATCATGTATATACTTATTTAAAGGGCTTTAAATATTTTATTTTCAACACAAAATAATTTTTTAAATCAAATATTTTAATTTTATAATCATAATTTGCAAAATTATTTTAAAATCTTCCATTTTTTAAAATTTTTTTGGTATCAACAATTAGTTCTAGTCTAACCGGTCAAAACTCGAACCGGACCGGAAGGAATCCGGGTTAGACCGGGACTAGACGGGATGGAACCGGTCTGGTCTCTGGTCTTAGCATATTCGAGATTTCGGTCTTCCGGTCCGAGTTTGGACCGATGAACACTCCTATGTTCTACATATTATTTCTATTATCCAATACTTGCTACATTTCTTTTACATGTAATTTAATGTATATTTTGATATTTAATATCTTTATTATGACTAAACGAAAAATTATAGGAGTAAAAATTACATATAAAAAATAATAAAACAAGATCAAATGAGTAGTGAACTGTGAATATGTACATACTCATTATCAAATGCGTTGTACAATATATCAATATCATTTTTTCAAACTGAATATAAAATGTATGATATGTTCATTTACTTGTATCGAGTTCATTGCACTATATTCATTGTCTAAACCCCTAGACCTTATTACGGAATGTATATAATTACAGTACAAATTACAATCGGGAATTTGTATTAAACCCCTTTGTTGATGGCAAAATAAAAATACAATAACAATGACAATGCTAAGTATAATGAAGATAAGTTTGTAACGATAACCGTTACCCGGAAACTTGATACAAGTTGTAGGCGTGTGCTCACTTTCCTTTTGTGATATTTCCCCCACAAAGGTACTTGGGTTGATATATGGAAATTCACAATGAGATACAAACAACTTCAATATACCCTTAGTACTTAGGGTATATAACTTAACAACAATGTGTTTTAGGCTTATGAGCAAGCGAAAGCAATACAAGAGTTAATTACTCTCTTGGATTAGCAAAGGCAATGAGAGGAAGGACGAAAGATTTCAGAGATTAGGTGCAAAACATCTCAAAGGCCAAGGACCTCTATTTATACTCAAGGAGTATATAGAGGAGCCTAAGCTCATAATCACCAAATTGATTATGATTGGTTACAATCATAATCATCCAATTCAATGCCATTAACAATGGTATTATTCTCCTTCATAAACACAGAGATTATGAGCATTAAGGAAGAATCCTAAGCATTTACTTCATAGAAAACGAGAAGAAAAAGACAACGGTAAGTTTCAGCCCTGACCGCCGAGTCGGCGGTCGATCCTTCCCAAGGATCGCCGACTCGGCGATGCCGTACTAACCAAAACGAGCATTTTCCAGAAGCTGAAGCCGACTCGGCTACAGCTACAAAAGGGGGACCGTCGAGTCGGCTGTCAGGCCTATCTTGGCTCCCCTTTTCCCTTGTTTTGTCTTATCTTCCAATGCCTTTCGGACCGAGTAAATTAATACGTATTTGTCCCACTACCTTAGTAGTACATAGTGATTATATTCAGGATTATTAGACACTAAATGTTCAACAATCCTCCCCCATTTTGGGTATAATAAGCCTCTCATTTACCAAAACTCATAATACATTTCATGCATCAACGCTAATATCCCTACGGATTGAATTAACGCCTAGTACAACACACTTAACAAGTGATCGAGCCAGAATTGATTTCCATAAGAAAATGAATCAAATGACCCTTCCAACCACTTGAAGATGTAGTACACACAAAACAAATAACACAAAGTTATTAACTTGACACATTATAAGGCCGTGTCCGTATCTTATTCATAAGTTTATCATAGTCATTATGCCAATCTTGACTACTTGAAGCGGCCACACTTCAAACTTATATAGGTAGGTTCTCAGTACGTATAAAACATATCCCCGTAACGTGGATATAACACCAAGAGCTCTTCAACCCTCGATCTTGAGAACTTTCAAGACGACTACCTTATTCCATCACGGTACAAAGCAACGATGGGTCATATAACGAGTTGCTTTAACAAAAATCAAGAGGACTTTACCACATTGAATTCAGACACGATGTTACTCATGCGTGAATTGGGCCTTCCCAAATGATTTTATTGACATAAACCGATTTCAACTGAGGCTTTCTCAATTGAATCTCTATTCATGGCTTTCGTAAATGAATCCGCCACATTGAACTTAGTGTTCACATAGTAATAAGTTATGACCCCGTTAATGATAAGTCCTTGCACTAGGCTATGCCTAAGAGCAATATGACAAGACTTACCATTATATACTTGACTATAAGCTCTACCTAAAGCCGTCATGCAATCCGCATGGATTGCCACCGGTGAAATTGGCTTAGGTAACAAAGGTATCTCAAACATGAGATTCCTCAACCACTCTGCTTCACTAGCTGCTGAAGCTAGAGCAATAAACTCAGCTGACATCGTAGAGTCGGCTATACATGTTTGTTTCTTAGAGGACCACGAAATGACACCTCCCCCATAAACAAACACCCATCCACTAGTAGAAGAGTTATCCTCTTCATTAGTGATAAAGCTAGCATCGGAATAACCTTCTAGAATAGGAGGTTCTCCGCTATACGCTATACCATAATCCTTGGTACGCTACAAGTATCTTAATACTCTCCTTATCGCCATCCAATGATGGGGACCCGGGTTACTAGTAAATCTACTAAGTTTACCAACCGCAAATGCTATGTTAGGCCTAGTACTAGTCATAGCATACATCAAAGATCCTATGACCTTTGAATACTCCAATTGTGAAATTGGTTGACCGGTATGTTTTGCAAATTTCATACCCGGTTCCATGGGAGTAGAGACCGGCGCTTTAATAAGCATATTAAACCGCTTAAGTATCTTCTCAAAATAGTGAGCTTGACTTAACTTAATACGGTTCCCTTGCCTTATGATCTTAATGCCTAAGATCACATCAGCCTTCCTTCATCTGAAAGGATCTAGACAAAAAGTCTTTTGTCTCTTGGACTTGTGCTTTACAAGTGCCAAAGATAAGCATGTCATCGACATATAAGCAAATGATAACGCCATTACCATGGCTATCAAACTTGCTATATACACACTTATCGGCTTGATTCAACTTGAATCCAAAAGACAGTATGGTTTCATCAAATTTTTGATGCCATTGCTTAGGTGCTTGTTTAAGTCCATATAAGGACTTCACAAGTTTACACACCTTTTGCTCCTGCCCTTTCAAAACAAACCCTTCGGGTTGTTTCATATAAACCTCCTCATCTAATTCCCTATATAGAAATGTGGTTTTAACATCCATTTGATGTATTTCTAGATGATAGACTGTAGCTAACGCTACCAATAACCGAATAGTGGTTATTCTTGCAACCGGTGCATATGTATCGAAATGATCGATACCGTGCTTTTGCCTAAAGCCTTGAGCCACTAAGCGGGCTTTGAACTTATCAATAGTACCATCGATTTTCATTTTCTTTCTGAAAATCCACTTGCAACCTATTGGTTTACAAGTAGGAGGAAGATCCACTAACACCCAAGTGTTATTTCCCATGATGGATTTCATCTCATCATCAATAGCCTCTTTCCAAAAAGCGCTATCATGTGATGCCATAGCATCGCTATAAGTCAACGGGTCACCTTCCACATTATACAAATATGGAACGCTAGAAGATACTTCACTTCTATCACCTTCAACCACGTATACTTGGAAATCCGGTCCAAAGCTTTTAGCTTTCCGTTGTCTCTTACTCCGTTTAGAAATAGGATCAACTAATTCTTGTTCATCTATTTGTTGACTTTCATAACCATCTAGAAGTGAACCTTGTTGACAATCATCAACACTGTCATTGGTACAAACTTGTAGATTTCTTTGTCTACTCAATGATGAAAATCTATTTTCATCAAAAATCGCATCTCTTGACTCTATAGTCGAATGAATCGATATAAAGTCATTTTGTTCTATAACATAGAACCTATAGGTTTTGCTATGAATAGCATAGCCTATAAAAATGCATTCAACACCTCGTTCACCGAGTTTCTTTTTCTTGTTACCGGGCAATCTTACAATGGCCCTACAACCCCAAACCTTAAGATAGCTTAAGTTTGGTTTCTTTTTGTACCAAAGTTCATAAGGAGTTTCCTTATTCGTTCTCATTGGAACTCGGTTAAGAATGTGACAAGCCGTCAACATTGCTTCACCCCAAAATCCATCACTCAAACCCGAG
Organism: Amaranthus cruentus; assembly: GCA_019425755.1. Classification (NCBI taxonomy): domain Eukaryota; kingdom Viridiplantae; phylum Streptophyta; class Magnoliopsida; order Caryophyllales; family Amaranthaceae; genus Amaranthus; species Amaranthus cruentus. The sequence goes on from CM033455.1 coordinate 12,950,556, forward strand.
TAGGATAACATGGAATTAACCATCTCTTGTAGAAAACAGTTTTTCCTCTCCGCCACACCATTTGATTGTGGTGCATAACCGGCGGTTGTTTCATGTATAATACCCATTGAATTAAAATAATTAGGATCATAATATTCACCTCCTTTATCGGTTCTTAACCTTTTAAGTTTACTACCAATTTGTGTTTCTACTTCATTTTTGTAAATCTTAAAATGTTCAAGAGCCTCATCTTTTGTATGTAAAAGATATACATAACAAAACTTTGAGAAATCATCAATAAAAGTTATTACATACTTTTTATTTCCCAAAGACGGTGTACTATGAAAATCACAAAGATCACTATGGATTAACTCCAAAATTTCGGATTTTCTTTCAACACTTTTAAAGGGTGTTCTAGTGATCTTATTTAGCATGCACGTTTTGCAATTTTTAGACATTTTAATACACATAGGAATTAAATCATGCTTAGACATAAAAGAAATTTTATCAAAATTTACATGTCCTAGTCTAACATGCCACAAATAATGCAAATCAATTTAAACAAACTATTACATAAATAACCATAACCAATAAACAAATTATTTTTAGAGATAATACACCTATCGGCTTCAAAAACTAGTTTGTAGCCCAATCGATTCAAAATAGGACCCGAGACTAAATTTCTACCTATTTCAGGTGCAAAATACACATCCCTTAAAACTAAGAGATTTGCCGAAGTAAACAATAGTTCAACTTGTCCTTTGCCTTGGACCATGATAGGTGCATTGTTTCCCATGTAGAGATGCTCCCCATCAGTAACCTTGTTAAAGGATTTGAACCATTAAGTAGAATTGCAAACATGCGTCGATGCCCCCGAATCGATCCACCAAGACAAAGAATCATCCTGCATAGCACTAGTATTAGTATTCATAGATGAAAAACTCATATTAGAATTTTCATTCAAAATTGCAAGATTACCTTGAGTGGATGGTCCTTTGCTTGTTGAAGCTTGACCACTCCCCTTTGCCTTCTTTTGCTTGTTCTTTAGAACAAAGCAATTTTTCCTTCGGTGCCCGGGTTTACCACACTCCCAACATACCTTTTCGGTATTGAGAATAGTAGCCTTGCCCTTGGAAGAATCATTTCTCTTCCTCTTATCTCCGGGACGGGATGGTGGTTTCCCTTCCCCAACCATGTTGATAGTAGCAACATTAGTAATTTCATCCTTTCGGTTCTCATGAACCCGAATGCTAGACTCGACAATAATGTGTTGTCCAAGATCGGAGAGTGTAATCTCCTCTCTTTTATGCTTAAGAGCATGTCTAACATCCCTCCAAGAGGGAGGCAATTTGTCTATAATGCTTGACACTAAGAAGACCTCATCAATTTCAATTTTATGCAATTTAAGGTTAGCATGCATCCTTTGTAATTCATGAAATTGATCAATTATAGGGCGATCTTCTACCGTCTTATACGAATTGAAATTACTTACTAGGAATTTCTTGGAGCTAGCATCCTCCGCCATGTATTTGTTCTCCAAAGCATCCCACAACTCCTTAGCGGAGTCATGGTATTGATAGATATCGAACAAGGCATCTTGCATGCCATTGAGGATGTGACCCCGGCAAATGAAGTCATTGTTGTCCCATTTGGACCTCTTTCGATTTTGTTCAAGCACCTCGGTCTCCGGATCATCCGGCTTAGGTGCATCCGGCTTAGGTGAACTTATCACATAAGCCACGTTCAAGGTAGTGAGCATAAACATCATCTTCTTTTGCCAACGTCTAAAGTCGACGCCGACAAACTTTTCTAACTTAGCGAAGTTAGAGGTGAAATCCTTCATTGTTGCCATCGATGAGAAAAGATATCACAAAAGATTATTACGGAATGTATATAATTACAATACAAATTACAATCGGGAATTTGTATTAAACCCCTTTGTTGATGGCAAAATAAAAATACAATAACAATGACAATGCTAAGTATAATGAAGATAAGTTTGTAACGACAACCGTTACCCGGAAACTTGATACAAGTTGTAGGCGTGTGCTCACTTTCCTTTTGTGATATTTCCCCCACAAAGGTACTTGGGTTTATATGTGAAAATTCACAATGAGATACAAACAACTTCAATATACCCTTAGTACTTAGGGTATATAAATTAACAACAATGTGTTTTAGGCTTATGAGCAAGGGAAAGCAATACAAGAGTTAATTACTCTCTTGGATTAGCAAAGACAATGAGAGGAAGGAAGAAAGATTTCAGAGATTAGGTGCAAAACATCTCAAAGGCCAAGGACCTCTATTTATACTCAAGGAGTATATAGAGGAGCCTAAGCTCATAATCACCAAATTGATTATGATTGATTACAATCATAATCATCCAATTCAATGCCATTAACAATGGTATTATTCTCCTTCATAAACACAGAGATTATGAGCATTAAGGAAGAATCCTAAGCATTTACTCCATAGAAAACGGGAAGAAAAAGACAACGGTAAGTTTCAGCCCTGACCGCCGAGTCGGCGGTCGATCCTTCCCAAGGATCGCCGACTCGGCGATGCCTTACTGACCAAAACGAGCATTTTCCAGAAGCTGAAGCCGACTCGGCTACAGCTACAAAAGGGGGACCGTCGAGTCGGCTGTCAGGCCTATCTTGGCTCCCCTTTTCCCTTGTTTTGTCTTATCTTCCAATGCCTTTCGGACCGAGTAAATTAATACGTATTTGTCCCACTACCTTAGTAGTACATAGTGATTATATTCAGGATTATTAGACACTAAATGTTCAACAGACCTATCATTAAGTGTCTATATATGATTACACCTGACAATTTAATAGAATTATATATTATCAATTAATTTTTCATGTATAATTCTAATATATATTTATTTATATTAATTGTTTACACGAATTAATAGCATTAACTTCATTTGTTCAAGGAACGTGTATAAAAATTCTTTAAACTTTTTAGATTCATATTTAGGTATAAAAAATTAATGTTATAGTATCTTTAGAATAATTAACCAAATTTAGCTTCAAATTAATTTAGAAAAATTAAGTGACATATAATTAAGTCTAAGCTTCATCTCAAAAAAAGTCTAAGCTTAGCTTAAATTAATCCACGTGTTAATCAAATAACCTAACCCATAAATTAATCCACTTGACATTTAATTTATTTAGCTTCAATATTGTCTGATATGATTAAGAGTTTTTTTTTCCAACTTTTACCCTGTTATTAAGAATCATTTTAATATTAAACAATATTTAATTATAACTTGAACTTAATCCGAAAATAATGTGACCCATAAAAAGCCAATTAAAATTAATCTCAGAACCCGTCCATCAAATCATTTTGATATAACTACGTATTCTTAGTTTAACCCACAAAATTTTTGGTAATATAGCTTCTTACAATCTCTCTATAATAACTATTACTAAAACAAAACACTGCTGATGTCATTATTTTTCAAAATTGCTTATGTGTCACTTTCTCAATAAAAATTTTTCCTCTAAAATACAATAATTGATTTTTTTACTCTTTAGATCATATCATTTAATATATGAGAAAATCATATATTTTATTTTATTTCAATATTTCAACATTCGCATGTTGGTAGCCACAATTGTGTATTATACTCCAACGTAGGGGTGTTCAAAACTACCCGACCTGCTGACCCGCCGACCCGGCTAAAAAACGGCGGGTCAAAAAGTAAAAAAATTTCAAAAGTACGGGTCGGGTACCCGACCCGCTTTAACCGGGTCGGGTCATGGGCCGATTTTTTTGACCCAGGTACCCGCTAATGACCCGGTAAGAATTTAATATATAAAGTCTTTTTTTTAGGGTTTGCTCATTTGCTACTTTTTCCATTCCAAATTTCATTACCCATAGCCCAGCCGTCACTGCATAGTAGTATTCTAAGGTTTTTGTTTATTTTCTTATTTTTGTTTATGTTTATTTTCTTATTTAGAGTTTGTTTATTAGGGTTTGCTTATTTTTGTTTGAGTTGAACATAAGAGTAAATTTCACTACTGGTTTATAGGTGGACGGACCAAGTATACGCAAGTCGTTGAAACAGAGTCTTCAACTGTTAGCTGTGTCACTAGAAGGAATCCTATAAGAAAGCCTAATTTCTGTTCATCACCATTAACATTGAATATGGGGATTGAATTTCTTCCACAAAATAATCTTATAGTTGAAAGAAAAATGAATAGCCCAGCCTGATTTTGTTTAATTTCACTAATTTCTGTTTATGTTTTTGTTTATGTTTCATAATATCACTAATTTCACTAATTTCTGTTTATGTTTTTGTTTAATTTCAAATTTGTTTATGTTTATTTTCTGATTTTTGAATTTTGAAAATTAGAATAATAATTTTAAATATAAAAGTTTAAGCTTTGATGAATACGAATTAGAAAAATTCAGCATAAATATCGCCTAAAATCTGCTCGCTAATCGATTTTAAAAATTATAATTAAATTTGAAAAATAATCAAAAATAATAATCGGGTACCCGGTGTCTCGACCAGCTTTATCCGGGTACCCGCTAACCGGGTACCCGCAATAAATGGGCCGGGACACGGGCCGCAAAAAAAGGTACCCGGCTAACCGGGTACCCGGCTTTCCGGGTACCCGTTTAGCCGGGTACCCGGTAATGAACACCCCTACTTGCTCCTTAGTTGGACACCAGGAATTAATTAATACTCCTTCCGTTCCTTTTTGATTGTCCATTTTAAGTTTGTCCACTTTAAGAGAGAGAAATTTGAATTAGATTTTTGAAGTATATATTGAAGATAAAATATATTCATATGAGATCTTGTTAGATTTATCTTGATGTAAAGTATTTTAATATATAATTTTTATAATTTTTTATGATGCGTACTTAAAGATATTAAAGCTTAAAAATTGCTAAAAAATGCGTGCAAAAGGTAAAGTGGACATACAAAAAGGAAATACTTCATAAAAAGTAGGAACTACGTGCTCATCACCCACCCTTTATTAAACAATTATTCCACCTTCATAACTAAATATATATTCATTCATGTCTTGCATTGACAATTCTAGTGCTCAAACATGAACATTACAACTCCAAATATTACCAAATTATTCACTGTCTTTCTCATAATATTATCCTTGCCTGTTTTCTTCATTTTATCCTACGTCGTTTATCCACGATCTACCTCTTTTTGTCCCAATATTTCTTTGCATAATACTCAATCCTCAGGTAAAACACTTCTCCTTTGTCATTTTTTTTATTTGATAATGTTAGGAGCTACTCTTGTGAGAGTCCGTTTCTCAGCGAGACGACATCAAACAAGAAGCCTATATATTGTTAGAGTACAATCTGTCTTCCTCTGTTCTTAATTAGTTGCAATATTGCCTTTGACACAAGTATTAAGAAATGTCATTGTTAAGTACATAATGTCTATAATATCCTCAATAATACTAGATAAAAGTTAATAATATATAAAGTGCTGTAAGAATAAAATAAAAACTTATTTAGTTACTTTAGGCCAAAAAAAGTAATGTTGCAAGTATTGTGAAATATCCAAAAGAGGAAAGTATAATTTGAAAACCAATCAACAATGTCAAGTTCCAGTGAGAACCAGGCTTATATGAGACCTGTGAGAATCAATCTCTCCGATAAAAATGTGTCATTTTTTCACAGAAAATGTGTTACTTTTGGACAATAAAATGTTACTTTTGTTTTTAAAAAATTCTGATGCTTTTTAGTAAAAAAAATGTTACTTTCACAAAAAAATATTTTTTTTAAAAAACAAACATGTTACTAAGTAACACGTTTTCTTTTTTCTTAAAGTAACACCTTTTTGCATAATAGTATCATAAAAAAAGTAATACCTTTTGGCCTAAAAGTAACCCATTTTTAGTAATAAGTACCACTTTTTTATAAGGCTTATTGGTTTTTACGGTTCTCATTGAAACTTCTTCTGACACGAACACACACACACACACACACACACACACACACACACACACACACACACACACACACACACACACACACATATATATATATATATATATATATATAATAAGAGGGATGAGAAGGATTTTTATTTGATTTTGTTTTGTTACTATTTATAAAAAATGATACTATCTTATAAAGTAAGAAAATTCTAAAATTTACGTCATAGTTACTTTTCTGTGTGACATAGTAACTAAGTATACATCAATCATTGTCAAAAACAACACTTTCAAGACTTGATGAAGTATACTCTAGTTGGAGAAGATTTGGCAATATGCTTAGTATGATTTCATAAGCAAAAACAACATCTTGCACTAATAAATCAGCAACATACGTAGACACAAAATTAGCAAAAACAGTAGCATAATGTTAGAAAAATAAATGTATTAGTTGATCCTTTATTTTGTTGATTGTTAAAAGCCATGTTGGTTATTTTCATTAATAGGGCATGTGATTAACATGTGGTAATTTAAAACCCATGTAGCCTAGGATCATTTGTAAGGACAACTTTTGATAAATAAAATTTGGCTTCTAAGAGATTAGAATCAAGAAGGTGTGTTCTCTTCAAGGGGAAACTCAGGTTGTATTCCCTATCCTATTTTCTTTCTTTCTGAGTGAAGCAAAGAAATATTACAGTAAGATCCCATGAAGATTAAGGTGAGTCAAGCATTAACTATGAGTGTGGGGATAAGGGCTTTTTGGTGAGTGAAATCAAGTGAGTTTTTATCCAAGATCAACATTGTTTGATCATATCTTTTTTTCAGTTTTTATTGGTTTAAGGTCCAATCTTAATTCCACAAACAAACAAGTTTGGCATCATTTTTGGGACCATACTCGCATCAACTTGGTATTAGAGGTTGGCTGCAGAAAAGGGCTAAGAACAACACAAAAGAACAGCCAAAATTCAAAGTTATTGAAGGTGTAAAATTTTTTTTAGATTCTATCAGAATTTGTGTTTCAAAATAGAAGCTATTTGGAGGTGTTTTTGGAATCGTTTATCAAAACTATTTTTACAACATATGCTAAATTGAGTTAGAAAAGTTTTGTCTTTGGAATCATTGGATTTGTTGTTGTTGTTAAGGAGATATGCATTTTCCTTTACAGACTGCCCAAAATTGACCAAATTTGACTAGTTTGGTAAATCTATTCGAAAAATTATCAAAATTCTTTTATTTTGCTCTCATTTTTCACCAAATTATCAATATCTATCCTATAACTATTAAACCATATCATTTTCCACTTTTTCATACGTTTATAGGTTTCTAGAATGACCCATTGCATGTTGGTTTTGCAAAGTACAGGAGAGTCTCATTTGTATTTGTCTTCTGTATTTTCCTTGTCTTACCTTCGTTTTTGATTCCTTTTCATTTTTCTTTTTTTCCAATCGGTTCATTTTGAGTCCAGTTTTTCGTGGGTCTTCTTGTGTAGTTATTGGAGTTGTGGAAAAAAAGATGTGCAAGTGTTTTTTTATCAAAGGTCATAGTGTTCAGATTAGATGTTTGGAGGAATTTTTCAATTTTGTTAAAACTAAGCCACATATTTGAGTGTAAGTTTTTGTGATTTTTTTGTTTTTGTGCACAAAATTTTCCTAATTTCTTTTCTTTCTTTCTTTCTTTCTTTTTTCACTCTTATCCTTACTCTCTCACTTAATTTTTGAGAGATTCTTGAGTCATAGAATATGATTTCATTGAAAGTAAACATGAGCAAACAATTGATCAAATGTATAAATTGAATCTTGACTCATTGATTGTTAAGGAGGCAAGACCTGAGGGGTTGAAGATGGTTTGTTTACAACAAAGGGATTGGATACAATTCAAATCTTATGATGAGCAATTAGTGAAGGTTTGGAATCAAAGGCAAAATTTGAAAAGGAAAATATTTTTTTCATCAAGAAAAGTTAAAATTTTAACAAAGGTTGCAAGATCAATATGGTGACTCGAAAATAGTGGTTATTCATGAGTACATTCTAGACATTAACCCTCCAAAAGTCAAAATTTAGATTATCACAAAACCTGCCACAACAACTAATAGTACCCAAGACACAACTAAGGAAGAAGATATGGAAACATCTTGTGTAGAGATTGTAGATGATCTTGAACAAGTTTTGGAGACATCTTGTTATGAGTTGGGTTGTGCTTGAAAAGAGGTATTACATGTGGCCAATGTTCATGCAAGTTTTGAAGATAATTCAACAAAGCAAACAAGAAAGCATGAATTTGTGATGATGATTCATACATAGAAATTTGTCCATATTAGTCAATTTATTGAGTTTTACCCTACGAAAATTCAAGGACGAATTTTTCTAAAAGGGGAGGATGCAATAAGTTGAATGCAGTCTTGGTAA
>CM033455.1:12963863-12965757 GCA_019425755.1 Amaranthus cruentus
GTGAAAGGTTCAACAACAATATCATTTTCTTGGTAACCTAAAATATATAAACCCTCAACTACTAAATATAAAGTTAAAACTAAAAATCTATCTCAATTTGACTCAACTCAATATCAACACTACCTAAGCCAAACAACCAAATTTTAAGAACTCGCTAATGCTATATTTGGAAATGGGAATTTCGTTTGAAAATATAGATTTGACTCAAAATTAGTGTTTGGCAAATACTAGAATTTTAAATTTGGATTTGAGTCAAATCCACAATTGTTATCAAAATGATTTAAAGATGAAGATTTGAGAGTACCTCCCAAAGCTTGTCATTCTAAAATTTTACATTCATAATTTATAATTGAAATCATTAATTTGAAATAAAATGATAGTTACCAAACACAGCCTAATAGAAATCGAAAAATCTATAAACACGCAATTATCAACTTCAGTAAAAGAACAAAATACCTCAAGCTAAACAGAAAGGAGGGGCCCAACGTCTTTTCCTTTTAGCATCTCTTACGTAACAAGAACAAGCATCTTTCTCTATCCCTCTGAATTAGCACCGTTTGACTAAAAAAACTCTAACATTTTTTGGTCAAAAGGTGCTATCTCAGAGGGACAGAGGGAGTACAAATCTAAAAAAACCCATCAAAATACTTGAAGCAAAAAAGAGGGAAGGACCCAATGTCCCAACATCATTTCCATCAAGCATCTCTTGCTTCACATGTTCTCACTTTACAAATATATTTAGGCACCAAAATCAACTTCAGTCAAATGAACCAAACGCACAAAGCTAAACAAAAAATGTGATTAGTGTCCTTTCTGATGGAAATACTTCACATATGAAGAAGAACTTACATCACTATATTAGTGGGTTGGAATGGAGACTTGTATATAATGTTTTGTGAGTAATCCTCGTATAATGATATGGTTTCACACTCATTATCCGTACATTTATGCTTTGTGGGCAATCTCCCCATACCATAATTCTCATATATTCAATGCATAAATGGTGTATTGTAATGATTATCAGTTCATCACCAGAATGTTTTTTATCTAAAGAACTAATTTTCAAGTAGTATTCCCAAATTCCAGGCATCACATTAAGTAACATAAGAATCAAACAAGTACTAAAAATTGAAATTATTTCTAAACCAGCCCAAACTCATAACAATATAATATCAACAATAACAGCGCGCACAATGAGATCCAAACACAATTGAACAGAAATGGTAATTTCTTCAAAATGACACAATCCCTTAATAATTTCTTAAACACTTCAAACTATTAGAATTCAATTGAACAAAATACAAAACCAAAAGCTAGGTTAATTAGTAATTTATTCCCACTCGCTAAGTTAATTAGTAAAATTAAGAAATTTATATTTAAGGTTTTTTTAAGGAAAAACTTGCGGTAGAATAATCGACTTATTATTGATTTTCCTCAAGTAATTTCAATTTTGATTAATCATTAATAGTTTTAGTTTAAGGGACTTAAAAATATCATTGCACAAATGGTGATTGATTTTTGCACATCAATTGTGTTTCTGCTAAGAAACGGTCGAATTTGTAAACGGGGAACGCCTTGTGAAATAACGTCAATCCTGGGAAGAGAGATGATCTGACCGTCGCAAGCAGAATACCTGCAACCACATGGAAAACTAACCGGGGGCTGATGTCCCGAAACAGCTCTCCGATGCTTAAGTCAGATTTCAGGAGAGTCAGAATGTAAGGAGTATTCTAGAGTAAGATTGCGTAACCTGATTCCGGTGGAAGAGTCATGAATGTATAGGAGCCTTGGGACATCAGTTGGTAACCGCTGGGAGGTTACTTCCAAACAAATAACCTCTGTCGAGCATCACGGGACGGATAACCGTCTTCGGTGGTTATTCGTCCATGAGGGC
>CM033455.1:12965767-13039439 GCA_019425755.1 Amaranthus cruentus
TATATATATATATATATATATTTCGTTTAGTGGAGAGGACGATGTAAGATTGCTGTTAGTTTAGCTCAGTCCATCAGTGCATAGTCCGAGTCTTAAATTTCGAACATCCCCAAAAGTCTTATGTAATCTATTAATACTCTTGCACTCCGGAGAATCAGATGGATGCGTGAGCAAGTGATTTTTGTTCACCCTATCTATATGCCACCTCAAATTTAAGGCATCTTTCTTTATAGAAAACAAGTGCTTGAATCTAAGTATTATTGGAAGATACTACAATACCTTAGCCTGGGGCCCTTTAGCATCCCGAGCTTCTTTACGCTTGAAACACGATAGCCCACACCTAGGACACTCGTCGAATTTCTCGTTTTCATTCCGATACAATACACAATCATTCGGAATGAATGGATCTTCAGGTTGAGACAGACCCTATTTTAACGACTTAATTAATAGTAATTAATTAAGTTAATTTGGGTATTAATTTCTAAGTAAATTATTTTATTTGGACTAAGTAAATTATTTTATTACCTTTGGGTATTAGTCGTATTAAATTTAGAAACTAAGTAAGTTGTACGATCAAAATTAGATAAAAGAAAAACATATAAAAGATCATTATGTGTCAAAATGACACACAACCCCTTACGTGCCTCCTTAATTAAGTTAAGAGTCATCAAACTCTTGACTCATCATCACCATCATCTCATATTTCAGGATTGAAAATCCTGTACCATTACACAAAACACTCAATCATTCATAACCTTCATTACCTGTGAAATCCCTTGCGAAATCCATGATAAATTAAGGTTATATTCTGAAAATCAATCTCTTATTCATCCCCATTTTTGAATTCCTCTTACAATTATGGGAATTCTATTTACTTTTATTTAATGTCATTATTGAAGGATTATCTTTGAGTTATTAATGGAACTTTAGGTAAAGGTTTTGATTCAATTGTAATTTGGGATTCATCATTCAAGAAATCAAAAGTTAGGGTTCTTGTTGATTCAAATTGGGGATTTTATGACTTCTATTGATGTTCAAGATTGGAGGTTGGAAGGCCCTTCAATGGTGATTGAGGTAACCCACAAACTATTTATTTAAGTATAAATTGAATGATTTAAAGTAGTTTTATGTTCTTAAGTATAAACAATGATTGTTGAATTTTGGTAGTAGCTTAGTGTTTATGGTTTAATTTAGGGTTTTGATTCAAATTTAAGAATCAACTTGAATAAAGATGAGTATATGGATTCAATTAGTAATTAGGTTGTTTTTAGTGTTGATTAGTATTGGTTACTTGAGTTATTTGGTTTCTAGTATAAAATTTAGTATTTTAGATATGGAAATTTCAGTCTATGATCTGTACGTTCTGTTTTTGCTATTTTAGTGGCAGTTCTGATCGTTTCTAGGTTCTGGTTTCTTCATACAAATTGTAGAGCCTCGAGTCGCGGTCGCGTGGGCACTTAAATCGCCCCAAAGTGAGTTCGTATGAGGGAGTTATGTCCAAAATACTAGTAGACTGTCATGAAAATCGACAATGAGGTTTCTGTTTTGTTCTGTCCGAACCTGTGCTGCTGTTTTTGAGATAGTTAGAGTCGTTTTGGGGTCCTGGTGTCTTCATGAGATTTGTAGAGCTCTGAGTTGCGATCGCATAGACACTTGAATCGCCTCTATACGAGTTCGTATGAGGAAGTTATGACCAAAATACTACCAGGTGTCCTGATATGGTACTAATACTTGATTTTTAATGTGGGATTAGATGCTATGACACAAATTGGGTATTTGAGATCAAATTATGGTTATTATTCTTTCTTTATTGATAGATATTGTTGAGTTATAGTTCTTATTTGATTAATAAGGGTGTTTGGTTCAAGTATAGATTTGAGAACATAAATATCAATTGGGTATTAATTAGTTGATGTTAATTAGATATAATCTAAGTTGAAGTTTGGGATTTAACATTTGTGTAAAATTGGTTAAACTCCATTGATAGTAACTCAAGTTCTTACTTGTTGAAGGTTGATGATGAATTACTTGGTATGTTAATTATTGAATGTTATTCTTAGCGTGGAAAGGTAATCCTACAAACACTATTATCTTTTAAATTTAATTTAAGTATTTCAAATGTCTAAGTTATGTTTTATAAGGTGTGATATTACTGCTATTTATATTTAAGCAAAACCGTATAATTTTTGGTGTTCGAAACTTTGAAATTTGACTTTATTTGACCTTGCTTTTAATTCTTGATCAAAATTATGTTTTGTATGAGCTTTTGAAATTTACTATGAAAATGAGTTATGATTATTGATTTTAAAGAAAATCAAGTGCTTTATTGATTCGTTTTATATTGAAATGTTGGACATTGAAAAATGTCCGTTTTTGGGAATTGGCAACGGATATTTATATCCGGATTATTATGAAATCCTATAGCTTGATAATAGGTAACGCTTTTCGGATCGGTCTCGAGCCCCCGATCCCGTTTCGTTCTTGCAAGAACCGTATTTCGGTGATGACGATCACCCGTATTCTCAGGATTTAGATCAAGCCTACCTCCTGACGGTCCATATATTCCCACGTTTTAAAGTGCTGTTGTATTATTGTTTTAATATGAGTTTTGAATAAATACGTTTGGTATATAAAGCTTTGTTTGTTTCGCAAATGAATTCATACGTTTCATTTGTCGTATTTTGAGTTCGCTATTTACTTGTAAAGTAATAGCCGTATTTTGATTTGCTATGAACTAAAGGTTCTTAGCCGTATTTATGTTGATACCAAATGGTGTTTTTAAAAGAGTTTGAATTTTGATAAATTAATATTTCATAAGGAGATACCAAATGAGCAAAAGATTAAATCGGAGATGTTTGTAAATGACTTGTATATAAATGTAATAGTTTGTTGGATTACTCAACAATTCAATTGTTGACAGTCTTTGATGGGGCCTATCCCTTACGGGGGATAGATCCATTTTCAGGTTAGCTCTTCTGTGGAGATGATTCCTGCTTGTGTTATGTGTTAAGTGCGAGGCGAGGACTTCTTTTTGAAAATGATAATGTAAATTAGATATTTGTAAATTAAATTGTAATTGTTTTATAATGTTTTGTAAATAGTATTCACTTATTAAATGTAAAAGGTTTTAAATAGTCTGATATTAGTTTGTTGTGGCTATCAAGCCACAGGTTGGATTCAGCCCAGACTTTTATAAGTCTTCCGCTGTGCTTTGTAGACAGTATTATAATATTGTTTACGCCGGTTTGGGCTGTTTCACAGGTACTCTAAGCTGAAAGGAAACATGAGCTTTATGGCATAGTATGTCGACTTTGGAACTTCATTTCCCTCAGGAAGCATCTCACCTAATGATTCCAATAACATTGTGAAACTAGTGTCACTCCTATTGAACTTTGACTTAATGTTGAAAATTGTCAACACTGTTGTTAGTTTGGTGCACTTTGTACCTCCAGGTTACAGAAGCTTTTGAGAAGCCTTTGTCAACAAGTCAAATACACGAGGACGTTTTCCTAACTCATCCTCGAGTCCTTCCATCATCTCATCAACACGATCCACACCCTCATCGACATTATCTTCATCCGTCTCATACCCACCCACACGATCTAGTACATCCTCATTGACGTCATTCACATTATTGACATCCTCAACAACACTTTTTTCCTTGTAAACTCCCTACTCACCATGCCAAACCCAAACATGATAATGAGGCCTAAACCCACATCGAAGTATGTGCTCCATAAGGATATGAACACTATCTACCTTTGATACATTGCCACAATTGACACCTGGGCAATAAAAACCAACTCCCTCTCGTCCTAACTTGATGTTCAACTGCAATACTACAAAACTCTAATACACCATCAATAAATTCTGACGATTCAATGCTTCCATACATCCAAGAACGATCTTTTGTCATCCTAAGTGTGATTATTTAATTCAAAACAAAATTAATATATGCACTACATTGTGTTCTGAAATAAAATCACTTAGAATAATTAACATTGTATACTTCATACTTTACATTTCATATTCTAATTCTATATAACCAAACATATATTCTATACTTCACACTTCAATATATATAAGCACTACATTGTATATTAAATCATATTCAAACTATAAATAATAAAATAAAATCATTTAACCCTAAAAATATGTATATTCTAATTCTAATAAAAACATATTTACAACAACAAATCACATTTTTAACAAAAGACACATCAATCAAATTTAATTAACAAACTAATAAAATAACTTTGAAAAATATCAAACTCTTATACAAAATATAAATAATAATGTAAAACTCCTTAAACCCTAAAAATATGAAAAAAAAGTAATAAGTATTAAGAGAATTTACCTTGTGTATTTAGATGAAGAACAATTACAATGTGTCCTACAATGAAATATGAAAAACAAAATTACTACACATAACCATTTTTTCCAAACAAAAGTAAAAAGAAACTTAAAAAAAAACACATTTTACCTTCAATTTACCTTGAGAATAAATCAAAATCGTGGGTTTATGAAGAATATTGTGGGTTTTAAAGTTTAATGAAGAAAATTAGAAAAGGAGATAGCAAGAAAACTAAAAATTCGTGGGTTTTGGAAGAAAATTTGTGGCAAGAGAGAGCAAAGAAGAATAAGGATTTTATGGGTTAATAAAGTTTTGAATAAGAAGAGCAAGAATTTCGTGAGTGAGCAAGAAGAGCAAAGAAGGTGAGCAACAATGACGGTTTTTGGAAGGAATAGATCACAACAGTAGGTTTTTAGAAGTAGAGCAAATGAACGTTGCAAGGCGGGTTTTTTAATTTTAAGAAGACATTATTGGTTGCGGTCAAGGCAACAACCGCAGCCTTTGTGTATTTTTTTTGACCTGATTTGAGAATTAGGTTTATTGACTGCGGTCAAGGCAAAAAACCGCAGCCTTTGTTTTTTTTTTGACCTAATTTTATTGCTCATATTAGTTTCGTATCCTAGATGAGGCTTAACCTAATCACTAATGAAAACTTAATTAAAAGATTAGAAAATCGTTGGACAAAATTCTTGTGCAGCCAATTAAGATCCAGCCATTTCGGCTTCCAAAGCCATTGCACTCCAGTCGAGTCGACTTTTTGTGCAAGAAAATCCTAGCGAAATTTGGTAGCTCGTCATTTCTTGCTCGATTGTTGAAATTGGGCATATAATATACCGTTGGAAAGATCTTGAAGTCTAATGTTCAATGCCACAAAATTTGCATTAATATTATCTTTCTTTCAAAAGTGATGACCAAAAGAGTGAACACATATCAAATTTCACCTCAAAACTTTTGCATCTCTTTCGTTCATTTTCTTTGTTAAACATCTTCAATCGAGCTGAAATTTCCTTAGTAACTCCGTCATCATTAAAACCATAAGAGTTATGCTTAATATAATCGAACCACTTAAAATCAAAATGAATAACTAAAATGGGTAAAGTAGTATAAATTCTCAAAAGAAGCACGAAATTACTAACCACAACCATCATTAAGGATTATAAAAAGAAATAAATAAGTGCAAATGATTGCACTTATCACTTTTACATTTTTATATTATTTTCCATCAACCCATTACTTTTTTTTCTATTCCTTCTTAACATAAGAGATGAAATTTTAATTTTTAACTATTTAAATGAAGTAATTTTTATAAAATTTATATTAATGTAGTTAGAAATTTTGTTGAGTTTTTATTTAATTATAGTACCTAAAAATATAATTTTGTTGAATTTTTATTTAAGTTAAAAAAAAATCTCTCGGCCAAACAGGGTCTCGAAACACTTTGCTTTGCCCTTATCTAGCCGACGTGGCTACTTGTGTCACAAATTAGTAATAGGTAGATGCCAACAGTAAAATGCCGCATCGGAATTTGGCATGGTAAGTTCCAGAGTGCTTGCTTGCTTGTTTTCTCACAACAGGAACAGGGACAGGGTATATGTATTAATGTATGTTTGCCAAAACTTAGCCATGAAACTGATAACTGAATTATTGGAAATACTCTTATTATTGATAAGTATAGTGAATACTCCAAACATAGAAAAACAAAGTTCAATAGTCATCACGTTATTGCTAACATTGACCTGCTTTTTTGCACCTAAACTATGTCGGTCACTTTATACTTCTACATAAACGACGAATTTTGTAGAATTCTTATTGAATTTTGATTTAATATACCATTAAATCATTAAGAAATTAAGAATTTTAGAGTCGCAAAAATTAAAATAATTATTATTTTCTACAAATAAGGTCTTAAATTTCAAATTTTCAATCATGTTGCTCTCTGTTCTTTAGCCCTCCTTTTTCCTTATTTGGAGAGGTCAAGAAGGAATTTTAATACTGCCTCCTATCTTGATCCTTTATACTTTTTCAAACTTGTGGAGAGCATATTTAAACTATCAATATCTTTAATTATGTATAATTAAATTATGAATTATCGATATTGTTATTTCTTGCATTTACATGTATCAAATAAGATTGTACTTAACTATGTTTGTAACTTAAAAATTAAGAATAAAATACAAATAAAAGTGATGGAGTGTTAAAAAAATTTAGAAAATTCCAGTTCAACCTTCAATAATTCGCTGTTGTAAACTCAAAATTTATGATCAAATTTTATAAGGAATTATTCAAATTACAGCTTTAAAGTTTAGATCAATCACAAATTACAGGCTAAATATTAATTACAGCCACCAAAGATCAATGTTGTAAACATTGAAGCCAAATCAAATAATTCCAATCACTTTACCAAAAATTTCGAGCACCAAAATGATCGAAATCTTATGATTTTTTTAAAACGCTATAGAAATTGATACTTTAGAGCATGTAATTCACAAAAAAAAAAATACATTAAAAATTGTAATTCGCAAATAGCCTAAACATTAAGGTTGTAATTCGAAAAAAAAAAACATTAAAGTTGTAATTTCAATTTTAACTTAAGGTTGTAATTCATAAATAGCCTAAGTTTTAAAGTTGTTATTTGAAAAAAACAGCATTGATGTTATAATTCGCAAATAGCTTAAACTTTAAGATTATAATTCATAAATAATTCTTTTATAAACAATCAAATCTTTTGTGCTTGTCCAAAAAACGTCAAAACAAGCATGATATCACCCATGCATAAATGATAAGATCATCAAAAAAAATTTATAGAGTAGAATTTAAACCCTTATTATTGTACTTTTATCATCTGTCTCGTTCCAACTTTGATTATGCATCAAATACATAGCTTGTTGTTGAAATGAAGAGATCACCTTTATTCATAACTTGCTTTTTCATCCAAAATAGCTTTTAAGTAGAATGAATAATCATGCAATGCATCTACAAAACTAGAGAAAATGATTGATGTCTAAGGGTACCCCAAGTCAAACAAGATGATGCCCTTTAATTTGGATGCCTACCATTAATTTCTCCTTTCACTATCTCAAATAAAAATCCTCATCAAGAAAAAAAATCTTAGTTCATATGAATATGCTCATAAAGCTTGCGAATGTCAAGAGACCGACTCTATACATGTTAAAAACTAATTTAGTCAAAAATTTGAGTTGATTGTTGAGACTCCAGAATATATTATATATTCTAAGAGCCTATATGTTGAATATATAAATTATAACACCTACTTACATACGGTAAAGACTCTTATACACGTTTTATATTTTGAGTTAAAAAGTTCAATTCTATAGAAATATTTTTTCCAAACTACTACTTATTTTGAACTTTACGAGAATAACTATGAAATCAAGCCTATTTCAAAAAAAATTATGGGTGAAGTTGTTCTTATACTCCCTCCAATTTACCACTAAAGTCTCATTTGCTTTATACACTCTATCCAATGCACTTATTCAATTGTTAATATCTCTAAATCAAGCCTTTTTCAAAAAAAATTATGGGTGAAGTTGTTCTTATACTCCGTCCAATTAACCACTAAAGTTTCATTTGCTTTATGCACTCTATCCAATGCACTTATTTAATCGTTAATATCTCTAATTGTGCATAATTAAAAATTATGAAAAGTTGATATAAATAATCCTTAATTACATTGAGACGAATCAAACAAGATCTCACTTGACTATGTTTTAACTTATAGATTAATACTCCCTTCGTTTCCTTTTGTTCTTCCCATTTGGAATATGGGAAGAAATCAAGATAAATTATAATTACACAATAGATACTTTGAGAGTTGAGTAAAATAATATAAAAAATAAAGATTTTATTGATTAAAGTGTAAGTGTAATAATGTCATTATATTTCATTGGGTGCATGTAAAGTAAATACAATGGGAATTAAAATGTAACTTAATTTCTATAACTTAGAGTGTAAGTGTAATAATTTCCTTCTATTTTATTGGTTATCAAAATAGAAAGATTCTAAATAGGAAAAACTTTTAGAAATTTTCAAATGGGGAAAGTGAGAAGGACATATGAAAACGGAAGGAGTAATAAAATACAAATTAAAAGTAAGATATGAATAGTATTCAAAAAGCAAATGGCACTTTAGTGGGGAATTGGAGGGAGTATTTAAGGACATAAATGTGAAATTTACTTTGGGTTCATAAACATATGATATTTATTACTTGTATAATACTATTTACAAAATCTAGGAACTTATATAGAAATTAAAAGTACGTAATATCCTAAAACATTTTTTAGTTTAGTTTTCATTTTGGGAAGTGTAGCAAACAAGGTGCCAATATCCAAAACGAATGTTAATAAAATGATGAATTCATTAAAGTTAAATTAACCCTAATATAAAAATGGAAAAGCAACATATATATCTTCACAAATTCTTACTTGAGACCGTCTATATAATAGACGTCTCAAGTTTTCGGGCTGGCCTAATTTGTAAATTAAAAAAAAAACTAATTGGTGGTTTTGTAAGTTAAGAGGGAGATATGAGTTGAGCTCTTAAGAGACGTCTATGCTATAGAAGGTCTCTCAAGAGAGTACCTGATATATCTTTGGGGTCATGGAAAGAGCTGTTAAACATTGGGCCGTTGCCTTTAATTATTAAAAAAAACTCAACCGTAATAAAATATTTTCCTTATTAAGCTAATAATTAGCCATGGTCCAAATTAACTAGCTAATTAGAATTTTTTATAAACCCTATCTACTTTTAAAACATTTTTCCATGGAAATAAAATTTAACCTCTTTTTTGTAAAGGCCAGTTGGCATACGTGTGAAGCTAATTATGAGAAGCACCAAGTCCACCCTTTGTAATCATTCCACCCATCCTAAAAGATTAACGCACTAATCCACCCCTCCCTTCTTCCAACTACTCCCTCCGGTAATAAGAAACGAGAACGATTGTATATATTAATGTAAAATAATAAAAATATCTGAATTAGAATAAAAGAAACTAATAAAGATAGTTTTATGAAGAAAATTAATATAAAACTCGTGTATTATTTGAAGTTTTTAGTAAAAATAAATTTAAAACTCGGGTAATTTTAAGGTTTTTACAAACTGTCTTAAAAAATAACTAATTGGATTATGTTTTTATTGACTGTAATTAATACAATTTGCAACAAAAATACTGTCAATATAATTTAGTAAATTCTTTTCCAACTAAAGATACTGTTAATTAGACATATAATTTGCAGAAATTTTAATAAGTACACATATAGTAAAAATAGTATCATTCTAATTAGATTTGGTTAATTTAAAAAACCTTCAAATAACTATTATTGTCATTTGTAGGTCAAAAGTTATTTTTTGATATTTGTTACATGAATAAATTTTTTATATTACATTATTTTGTGATAATTTTTTGTAAATAAACTACTCCGTCCGTTTTTTTTATCTTTCCTTTTGGAATATGGGAAGAAATCAAAATAATGAATAATTACACAATAGATACTAAGAGAGTTGGATAAAATAATATAAAATATAAAGTTTTTATTAATTAGTGTAAGGGTAATAATGACATTTAATTAATTTATTTGATGTATATAAAGTAAATACATTGGAAATTAAAATGTAAATTTATTTCTATAAATTAGAGTAGAAGTGTAATAATTTCATTGAATTTTATTGGTTACTAAACAGAATGAGTCTAAATGAAAAAACATAAAATTTCTAAATGGGAAATGGGAGAAGAACAACAGAAAACGAGTATGATTTTTGGATGCAATTTTTAAATAAGTATGTCACATCAATATTTAACATCTAATACATTTGATGTATTTGGTAAATGACTATGGGATTGCATTTGTTATTTAATTGCAAAATTGCTAAATTATATGATATGATTATAAAAAAGTAATTAAAAAGGATAGACTAAGTAGGAAATTGTGGCAATCTTTTGAAAATGAAAGTGAGTATTTCTACGATCTTACGATCCGATGATCTTACAATTTTACGGTCTGATAATCCAATTCTAAATGGGTAGTTTCGATCATAGTATATTTTCATATAATACATATTTTACTTAAGTATAAATATATTTAACATAATTATTAAAAGTATTATAGAAATGATTATTAAAAGTATATAAAATAATTATATGAATGCTTTTATAAAATTTATATCTTTCTTGATTTGTAGTTTTTAAAAATGATTATTAAAAGTATGTTTTTACAAACCGTAATATATGAAGTCAAATAAGTTTTTACCTATACCTTTAAATTTAAAAGAGAACAAATATAATTGATAATCAGTAATTCAAAGCACATTAATACATATTTGTAGGATCATACGAGCCTACGATTCGTGACTACCGATTTTGATCCTACCCCTTCAATGATCCTAGATAGAATTCCAAATCCTAATAACACTGCATGTAACATAAATGGTTCTCATTTATAACGCTAAAGATTTCACTTATAATAATGAGAAACAAATTAATACGAACTAATGAACGTCATATCAAGTAATTACGAACTCGCCTAATATTTTAGCTAATTATTCCTTGCTTCGTTACTTAAAGTTGCTTCTAATTGCCATTTTGAATTGTTTCATTTGTTGTTCCCTAAAGAATTTTTTTCATCCTAAGTTAAATAATTTTTCACATATTTTTTGCGTCAACTTCATTTTAACATGTTTATATTACTTATGTTCATTATATATTTCTCACTAATTTTATTTCAACAAAAATTACTAATTATAGTTGGTTCTCATATTTTTTTTCCACCAACTTTATTTTAATATTTTTCAGTGCTTACGCTCCATACTTTTTTTATTGAATTTATTATTCAATAAAATAATATATTTATCATCTAAAAATATATATTTCTTAAATTAATTCTTATGAACATTCCTCATGAAACAGCTTTAAAGAACAAAGATAATATATTTAAAAAAATAATAATATATATATATATATATATATATATATATATATATATATATATATATATATATATATATATATATATATATATATATATATATATATATATATATATATATATATATATATATATATAATATATATATATATATATATATATATATAAAGGTCCTCCGTTCGGTCTATAAGTGAGAACTTGTTTTACTTCCATAATATATCAAATTAAGTATTATGGAATAAAAAAGTGAATAAAAAAAGGTATTGTCATAGGAATGAACAGGGCCGACCCTAGATATTTGGGGCCCTGGGCAAAATAGCACATTGGGGCTCTTTTCCTTTGCAATTTATAACTTATATGGACCTTTTACAATCATTAATTTTGCTTTTTGACATGAAGCCTTGGGCGACGGCCCCTCTTGCCCACCCTTAGGACCGGCCCTGGGAATGAAAAAGACGGAAAGATAGCAAGTAGTGATAAAAGGATTAATAAAGCTACATAAAGCGGCTAATTTGTGGGTTTTGGTAGGACATCCCGCTCGTGGGGTTGCATGCGAGGCTGGCCCATTCTCAACAGATACAAAGCAAGCAAGCTCAGCAGTAAGCAGTAAGCAGTACGCAGTGAGCAGCTAGCTAGCTAGCTAGCCGGGCCAAGAAAAAAAAAAGGAAAAAGAATGGGCGTGGCACAAGAGGGAAAAAGGGTCATCACTAATTAAGGGGACATGATTATATCACCAACCAATCAAATTGTAGCAATGATCCCATCCTCCCCTTACAGTTTCCTTTTTTTTAATTAATAAATATGCAGTGCAGTGAGGAAAGTTTAAGTCACCAAACAAGTGAACTAATCATTGCTTTTTCCTTCCCTCTTATGCACTGCATTTAAGGAGCTGCTTCTCTTCTCTTAATTCTGTTATAACATAATAAAACATAAAACATAGGAATATTTATGTACTTCATTTAATTTTTATCATTAATAAGGAAAAACAGATTATACATTATTCTGTATTATAAGTATCTACAATGGCTTCAGAGAAGGTGGAGACAGTAGTGGCTGGGAATTATGTCGAAATGGAGAGAGAAGAAGGGGATGAATCAAGTAGTAAGAGTAAGATCTCAAGTTTTTTCTGGCATGGTGGTTCTGTTTATGATGCATGGTTCAGCTGTGCTTCTAACCAGGTATAACAATAACATTTCTAATTTTGGTTTGTTGGATGATTAATTAATCCCTCATCTATTTGAGTTTGCACTATGTTATGGTGTAGTACATAAGTATATCTGGAGTTCTCAACCATTAGTTTTAATTTTTGATTAAGTTGGTTCTTGATATAATATTAAAAGTCAGCATGATAAAAGCTCACGAGTTTCAATTTTAACTACTCAATTAAAGTTGAATATTTGGCACTAGATCATATGCTGCATCAAGACTTCTGGTCCAAATGGCAGCGGATGTGTTATATTATCCTCCTGCCTATTCATCCTACTTGTCCCATTTATTTTTGATCACTTTTCACTCTTAATTTGTATTTTACTCTTAATCTATATGTTAAAACATAATCATGTGGGATCTTGTATGATTATATAAGAATTATTAATATCAACTTTCTATAATTTTTAATCAAGTATAATTTAAAATATTGAAAAACTAATGGACACATAGAGTGAATATGATTAAGTTTTTGATTTAGTTGATTTTTAAGACTACGTCACAAATTTTTATTTAATATATATAGTGCAAACTCAAAAGAAACAAATTAAAATTTAATTGGTTTTAATGAAAAAATGAAAATAAATGCAGGTAGCACAAGTGTTACTAACACTTCCCTACTCATTTTCACAACTGGGAATGTTATCTGGGATTATATTCCAACTTTTGTATGGTTTGATGGGAAGTTGGACTGCTTACCTCATCAGTCTTCTTTATGTTGAATATAGAACTCGTAAAGAAAGAGAAAAAGTTGATTTTAGGAACCATGTTATTCAGGTATTTTTCTTTATTTATTATTAATAATTATAATTACCCTTTATTTGTAGTTCATCATTTAAACTTGATTAAATTGTATAATGAATAAATGCAGTGGTTTGAAGTACTTGATGGATTACTTGGGAAACACTGGAGAAACATAGGCCTGTTTTTCAATTGTACTTTCCTTCTATTTGGATCTGTTATTCAGCTCATTGCTTGTGCCAGGTGATTGTATCTTCCATGATAATAGCTTACCGGTTAACGGCCCGTTTGGTAGGTGGTAAAAAATGATTGTAATGGAAATGAAAAGTAGTGCAATTTTTGTTGAAAAATATGTTGGCTATCATTATGACCGTGCTTATCCAACTTCAATCATCTCGTTTTCTTCATAAAATTCATTAATATGCATTACCACTGGAAGAAGTCGTATTAGGCGGTAGTGGAATTTTTTTTAAAAAAAAAAAATTATTTTGTGATCAATATTTGACAAAATTTTACATTATGAATAATCATTCTCATTACCTCTATTTAATAACACTAACCAAACGAGCACTCAAAAAATATATTTAAACGACAGTAGGTATTATGTTTACAATGTACTGAATTGGTGTGATGGTACAAAATGGCAGCAATATATACTACATAAATGATAGTCTGGACAAGAGAACATGGACATACATTTTTGGTGCCTGCTGTGCAACAACAGTATTCATACCTTCATTCCATAATTACAGAATATGGTCGTTTCTTGGTCTTATTATGACTTCTTACACTGCCTGGTATCTCACTATTGCATCATTCCTCAATGGTCAGGTACTAATTAATCATCACCTTAATTAAATGTATATATTTTACAGCTTTATATAAATAAATATTATGCTAGTTTAAAACCATTTATCCCAATGATCTGATTAATTTATACTTTTTCGTTTTATAATACCACTAGGACTTTTTAATTGATACTAAATTTTTGTTAACCTTTATTAATTAAGTAATTAGCTTTAACAAAACAATATACTCACACGTAATCTTGTTTGAGTTGTCTCTATATATAATCTTTAATTAATAATTGAACTTTTTATCAACTTTGCTTGTGCATAGTTTGAGTATTATTTTAATATACTTATTTGGCCGGTGTACCTTAGGCTTTGCTAAAGTGTCCATTATTACTCATATGACATTTTATTATAAAATTGATGACTTTAACGACTATCAATTGATTTTATAGTAGTGAACTTCTTTTGGATTTATATGTGGGTTATCTCTTCCCTTCTTGTTTAGGTTATTCAGACTCATTTTCTAGCTAGATTCTAACATATCTGTCTTTTTGATTGATCAACAAAACTTTTTCATGATAAATGACTGTTAAGCCAACTGGCAAAAGATCTTTATGATCTCCAACACAAGAACTGACTTTTAAACCGAAAACAAAAGGCTACTACAAGGAGCATTTTCATTACTTTTTGCTTATTACCCGCTTTTTATCCAATAAACAAAACAACCAAACAATTTAATCTTATTTAGACATATAATGACTTATTATCTACTAAATCAGCCAATAATTATAAATAGTCGAACAAGATAATACCTTTGGTCAATACTTGTATATAGCTGGTAAAAAGTATTGCTAGCAAGGGAGTTTTTGACCGTGTGAGAATTGATCGACCGTATAAGGTGTCCTTTTTCTCCCGTATATGAAAAAGTTAATTTAAATAAGAAATATATTAAGTTTACTAATAAAATAAATATATTTATTATTTTTTTTTGAATGAAATAAGTATATTTATTATAAATAAGGCACAAAATGAAAGTTTTTCATAGAACACCCAAATTTTTTAAGACGGCTTTATTTGCTAGTAAAAAGAAATAAAAAAAAGTATGAAATCTGATTTCTACTTTAACTACTTGATTGATTGATTGATGTTCTTAATCTGAATTTAAGTTTGTTTATGTATGAAGGTTGAGGGAGTAAAACACACAGGTCCAGCCAAGTTGGTACTGTACTTCACTGGTGCTACCAACATTCTGTACACTTTTGGTGGGCATGCTGTCACTGTGTAAGATTATTATCTTAATCTTTATTCTACTTTCTTTAATCTTTTTACAACAACTAGCTCTAATGGATAATTATTGATAATTATCCCTAATCAAATGGATAAATTGATACAAAAAGCTTTATGCATTTGAGATTAGGACTAATCAGGGAAAGATTATTGAAATTTACATGAACTGTAGGGAAATTATGCACGCGATGTGGAAGCCACAAAAGTTCAAGATGATATATCTAATAGCAACATTATATGTGTTAACCCTGACCCTTCCATCAGCAAGTGCAGTATATTGGGCGTTCGGAGACTTATTACTTGATCATTCCAACGCCTTGTCTTTACTTCCGAGGACTGCTTTCCGCGACATTGCTGTTATACTCATGTTGATCCATCAGGTTACCTTATATACATTGAATTCAGTCTTACATTCTCATTTTTCGGGTAGCGATTAAATCATTTAATTGTTATTTTGTATTGGACAGTTTATAACATTCGGGTTTGCGTGCACTCCACTCTACTTCGTGTGGGAGAAATTCATTGGCGTACACGAAACAAAGAGCATTATGAAGCGCTCTGTTGCTAGGCTTCCAGTGGTCATCCCTATATGGTTCCTCGCTATCATATTCCCCTTCTTCGGACCCATTAATTCAACAGTTGGATCTCTTCTTGTTACCTTCACTGTCTACATAATTCCGGCCATGGCTCACATGATTACCTTCTCGTCTTCCTCAGCTCGAGAGGTACATTACATAATGCTTCATACCAATGATAATAGCTTTGATTCTGTTAGAATATATAACATATCCTAGGGTATTAACCATCAGCTTAAACTTTTGATTGAGTTAGTTCCCTAACATAGATTCGAAATTCAGTGTGACAAGAGGTTACAGGTTTGAATCTCAACCACCCCTCATTTAAAGTGGATTATTAAGCGCCAGGTATGAAGAGGGCCTGTGTCGCATCCACACTTCTAGCCTAAAGGACTCTCGTGTGAAGGGGCGTGTTAGAGTATATATTATATCATGGGTCCTTAACCATCAGCTTAAGTTTTTGGTTGAGTTGTTTCCTTAATAGATACATTATTTAGTTATTCATATAATTGAATTGTTGTTGATAATGAACAGAATGCAGTGGAGAGACCACCATCATTCCTAGGAGGATGGGCAGGAATGTATAGTATGAACGTGTTTATAGTGGTGTGGGTGTTCATAGTCGGGTTCGGGCTTGGTGGATGGGCCAGCATGATGAACTTCATACAACAAGTCAACACATTTGGGCTTTTTGCTAAATGTTATCAATGCCCACATAAGTCTAAGGCTTAATTAAGTTTGCACTTTGCTTTTCCTTCCTTCTTTTAGCTTTTAGATCATTATCTAGGGAGCTAAGCAAATACTCTAATACTACATAGTGTGTAAAGTTTGGTGTTTTTTTTTCTTTTCTTTTTAAAACTTTGATGTTTTATCCCATTGTTTGGGTGATGGTTTCTGCATACATAAATTTTTTAGTTAAGTTTCTGAATACCTCGTGGAGTGTGGAACGACCAACAGGAGCATAGAAAGCACAAGCCCTGTTATTTGGGGTTGTTACGCTTTTTTTTTTCAATTCAGTGAGTTAATTAATTGTTAAAATATGTAAACTTTATTACTCTTGGTATTTCTAGTTAATTTTACCACCTTCAAACATCGAATTGGTGTTTGTTTTCCATTTATTATGTATGAATTTTTCAAGTCAAAATTACAGTTTCTTATAATTATTATACATTAGGGCTTAATTGTAATTCTAAGTTATAACTGTTTTTTCAGCTAGAAAAATGTGTATTTATTTTATGTAATACAAATTACAAAAATTAAACACTTGATTTGTCTATCTCAACAAGGTAAAATACATTTTATTATGGTTGCTCGTACAATGGAAACAACCACTTTTGTGACGGTTCTTAAGAAAATAAACACTTCTAGAAAATAAGGGCTACAATAAACATCAATGTCATTTCTAAGACTCAATTTTCCTGGAATAATCATGGATCAAAGAAATGAAGATTGTCATGCTTAACTACGGTGGAAGGTTATAAGGAATAAACACCACAAGCCATGTGCTATAAGGTTATAAGGATCAAACGATAATATGGATTAAAGCCATTACTTGAAATTCCTTATCGAACACTACAAGGATTAACAAAATCATCATATCGTTCATCTAAACATTTTCATGCTAAGCCAACGGTCGAATGACATAACTTCCCAGCATCATCTTTCTCTATTTGTCTTAAATCATGCCATTTGATATCTTAAAATGTTTTTAGTGACATGTATGTTCTTTTAAGTCTAAGAATAAAAGAAAGTATTGCATTTCTTTTGTTGGAACGCCTATTCTTTGTTGAACATTTAGTGTCTAATAATCCAGCGTTTATAATCACTAAGTACTACTAGAGTAGTGGGACAATATGTATTAATGTACGTAGTCCGAAAGGTATTAAAAAGATAGGACAAAACGAAAAAGGGAATAACCAAGTCAGCCTAAAACGCCGACTCGGCGATTCCCTTTTTGGAGCTAAAGCCGACTCGGCTTTAGCTTCTGGAAAGTTGGGTTTTGTCCATAAGGAAAAGCCGAGTCGGCGTTCCTTGGTGCAGAACTGATCGCCGAGTCGGCGATTCCTGCTGGAAAATGGTCGTTGGTTTTTTCCCGTTTTCTTGAAGTTAATTCCTTGGATCCTTTCACTTATACTCTTGATTTCTGGAGTTACAAAGAGTATTATGCTGAATAATGCTCATGAATGTCATGTTTATGGCATTGAATTACATGATCATCAATTTGATCATTAAGGTGATTAATTGGGCCATGACCCTTTGCTATGCTCTTGTAATAGGGGTCTTTGGTGAGGAGTTCCAAACACCAATTTTCTGAATTCTTGTACTTCTTCTCTCATTTGCTTGTGCTTTGTCAAGAGAGTAATTAACTCTTGTCTAAGTCTTCCATTTCTTATAACTCTAAACACATAGTTGTTAAGTGGTGTACCCTAAGTACTAAGGTTATACTGTGTTGTTTGTATCTCGTTGTGAATTTCCATTTCATCAACCCAAGTACCTTTGTGGGGGAAATATGACAAAAGGAAAGTGATCACACGCCTACAACAAGTATCAAGTTTCCGGGTAACGGTTGTCGTTACAAATTTATCTTCAAGTTAAGCATTGTTATTGTAAATTTTCATTTTGTCATCAACAAAGGAATAATATATAAATTCCCGTTTGTAAATTATATATTTGCATTATATATTCTTAATAATCTTTTGTGATATTCTTCATCGGGATGGCAACCATGAAAGATTTTACTTCTAACTATGCTAAGTTGGAAAAGTTTGTCGGTGTCGATTTTCGACGTCAGCAAAAGAAGATGATGTTCCTCCTTACTACTTTGAACGTGACCTACGTGATAAGTTCGAGCCGGAAAATGAAATCCTTGAGCAAACAAGGAAAAGGAGTAAGTGGAAAAATGATGATTTCATTTGCCGGGGCCATATTCTAAATGGAATGCAAGATTCGCTATTTGACATCTACCAATACCATGAGTCCGCGAAAGAATTATGGGATGCTTTGGAAAACAAATACATGGCGGAGGATGCAAGTTCCAAAAAGTTTATTGTAAGTAATTTTAATTCTTATAAGATGGTAGAAGATCGCCCTATAATTGATCAATTTCTTGAATTACAAAGAATGCATGCCAACCTTAAATTACATAAAATTGAAATAGATGAAGTTTTTCTTGTTTCAAGCATTATAGACAAGTTACCTCCCTCTTGGAGGGATGTTAGACATGCTTTAAAGCATAAAAGAGAGGAGATCTCACTCTCCGATCTTGGGCAACATATTGTTGTTGAGTCTAGCATACGGATTCATGAGAATCGGAAGGATGATAATCCTAATGTTGGAACCATCAACATGGTTGCGGAAGGGAAACCATCCCGTTCTGGAGATAAAAGGAAGAGAGTTGATTCTTCAAAGGGGAAGGCCGTTGTCTCTAACACCGAAAAAGTGTAACACCGAAGGAAAAATTGCTTTGTTCTCAAGAACAAGCAAAAGAAGGCAAAGGGGAGTGGTCAAGCTTTTACAAGCAAAGGACCATCCACTCAAGGTAATCTTACAATTTTAATTCCTCTATGAATCTTTCTTCAATGAATACTAATTTTAGTGCTATGCAGGATGATTCTTTGTCTTGGTGGATCGATTCGGGGGCATCGAGACATGTATTTAAATCTACAAAATGGTTCAAATCCTTTCACAAGGTAGTTGATGGGGAGCATCTCTTCATGGGAAACAATGCACCTATCATGGTCCAAGGCAAAGGACAAATTGAGCTATTGTTCACTTCGGGGAATCTCTTAGTTTTAAGGGATGTATACTTTGCACCCGAAATTAGTAGAAATCTTGTCTCGGGTCCTATTTTGAATCGATTGGGCTACAAATTAGTATTTGAAGCTGATACGTGTATTATCTCGAAAAATAACTTGTTTTTAGGACGTGCTTTTCTTTGTAATAGTTTATTTAAATTGTCTTTGGATTTAAATAAGAACTTTATTTGTAATATTTCAAATATGAATGATAAAGATGATTTGCATTATTTGTGGCATATTAGATTAGGACATGTGAATTTTGATAAAGTTTCTTTTATGTCTAAGCATGATTTAATTCCTATGTGTATTAAAATGTCCAGAAATTGCAAAACATGCATGTTAAATAAGATCACTAGGACACCTTTTAAAAGTGTTGAACGGAAATCCGAAATTTTGTAATTAATTCATAGTGATCTTTGTGACTTTCATAGTACACCATCATTGGGAAATAAAAAGTATGTAATAACTTTTATTGATGATATTTCCAAGTTTTGTTATGTATACCTTTTACATACAAAAGATGAGGTTCTTGACCACTTTAAAGTTTACAAAAATGAAGTAGAAATACAAATTGGTAGTAAACTTAAAAGTTTAAGAACCGATAAAGGAGGTGAATAGTATGATCCAAACTATTTTAATTCAATGGGCATTATACATGAAACAACCGCCGGATATGCACCACAATCAAATGGTGTGGCGGAGAAGAAAAACCGTACTCTACAAGAGATGGTTAATTCCATGTTATCCTACTCGGGTTTGAGTGATGGATTTTGGGGTGAAGCAATGTTGCCGGCTTGTCACATTCTAAACCGAGTTCCAATGAGAACGAATAAGGAGACTCCTTATGAGCGTTGGTACAAAAAGAAACCAAACTTAAGCTATCTTAAGGTTTGGGGTTGTAGGGCCATTGTAAGATTGCCCGGTAACAAAAGGAAGAAACTCGGTGAACGAGGGATTGAGTGTATTTTTATAGGTTATGCTATTCATAGAAAAACTTATAGGTTCTGTGTTATAGAACAAAATGACTATATGTCGATTCATTCGATAATAGAGTCAAGAGATGCAATTTTTGATGAAAATAGATTTTCATCATTGAGTAGACAAAGAAATCTACAAGTTTGTACCAATGAATATGTTGATGATAATCAACAAGGTTCACCTCTAGATGTTGATGAGAATCAACAACTAGATGAACAAGAATTAGTTGATCCTATTCCCAAAAGGAGTAAGAGACAACAGAAAGCTAAAAGCTTTGGACCGGACTTCCAAGTATACTTGGTTGAAGGTGATAGAAGTGAAGTATCTTCTAGTGCTCCATATTTATATAATGTGGAAGGTGACCCTTTGTCTTATAGGGATGCTATGGCATCACATGATAGCGCCTTTTGGAAAGAGGCTATTGATGATGAGATGCAATCCATCATGGGTAATAACACCTGGGTGTTAGTGGATCTTCCTCCTTCTTGTAAACTAATAGGTTGCAAGTGGATTTTTCGAAAGAAAATGAAGATTGATGGTACGATTGACAAGTTCAAGGCGCGTTTAGTGGCATAAGGCTTTAGACAAAAGCATGGAATCGATCATTTCGATACATATGCACCAGTTGCAAGAATAACCACTATTCGGTTATTGGTAGCTTTAGCTACAGTCTATCATCTAGAAATACATCAAATGGATGTTAAAACCGCATTTTTTGTATGGGGAGTTAGATGAGGAGGTATATATGAAACAACCCGAAGGGTTTGTTTTGAAAGGACCTGAGCAAAAGGTGTGTAAACTTGTTAAATCCTTGCATGGACTTAAACAAGCACCTAAGCAATGGTATCAAAAATTTGATGAAACAATTTTGTTCTTTGGATTCAAATTGAATCAAGCCGATAAGTGCGTTTATAGCAAATTTGATGGCTATGGTAATGGAGTTATCATTTGTCTATATGTAGATGACACGCTCATCTTTGGCACTAGTTTAGTACAAGTCCAAGAGACAAAAGATTTTTTGTCTAGATCCTTCCAGATGAAGGATATGGGGGAGGCTGATGTGATCTTAGGTATTAAGATCATGAGACAAGGTAATCGTATTAAGTTAAGTCAAGCTCACTATGTTGAGAAGATACTTAAACGATATAGTATGCTTGATAAAGCACCGGTCTCTACTCCCATGGAACCTGGTATGAAATTTGCCAAACATACCGTTCAACCAATTTCTCAATTGGAGTATTCAAAGGTCATAGGATCTTTGATGTATGCCATGACCTGTACTAGGCCAGACATAGCTTTTGCGGTTGGTAAACTTAGTAGATTTACAAGCAACCCGGGTCCCCATCACTGGTATTGCGATACTTGTTACGTACCAAGGATTATGGTATTGCGTATAGCGGTGAACCTCCTATTTTAGAAGGTTATTCCGATGCTAGTTGGATCACTAATGAAGAGGATAACTCTTCTACGAGTGGTTGGGTGTTTGTTTATGGGGGAGGTGCCATTTCATTGTCCTCTAAGAAACAAACATGTATAGCCGACTCTATGATGTCAGCTGAGTTTATAGCTCTTGCTTTTGCATCTAGCGAAGCGGAGTGGTTGAGGAATCTCATGTTTGAGATACCTCTGTTGCCTAAGCCAATTTCACCGGTGGCGATTCATGCAGATTGCATGTCGGCTTTGGGTAGAGCTTATAGTCAAGTGTATAATGGTAAGTCTCGTCATATTGCTCTTAGGCATAGCCTAGTGCAAGGACTTATTATTAACGGGGTCATAACTTTTGACTATGTGAACACCAAGTTCAATGTGGCGGATTCGTTTACGCAAGCCATGAGTAGAGATTCTATTGAACAAGCTTCAATTGAAATCAGTTTATGTCAATAAAATCATTTGGGAAAGCCTAATTCACGCATGAGTAACATCGTGTCTGAATTCAATGTGGTAAAGTCCTCTTGATTTTTGAAAAGCAACAAGTTTAATGACCTATCGTTGCTTTGGACCGTGATGAACAAGGTAGTCGTATTTGAAAGTTCTCAAGATCAAGGGTTGAAGAGCTCTTGGTGTTATATCCAGGTCACGGGGATATGGTTTATACGTATTGAGAACCTACCTATATAAGTTTGAAGTGTGGCCGCTTCGAGTAGTCGAGATTGGCATACTGACTATGGTAAACTTATGAATAGATATGGACACGGCCTTTAAATGTGTTAGGTTAATAACTTTGTGTTATTAGTTTTATGTGTACTTCATCTTCAAGTGGTTGGAAGGATCATTTGATTCAATTCCGTATGGAAATCAACTCTGGCTCGATCACTTGTGAAGTGTGTTGTACTAAACGTTAATTCAATCCGTATGGATATTAGCGTTGATGCATGAAATGTATTATGAGTTTTGGTAAATGAGAGGCTTATTATACCCAAAATGGGGGAGGATTGTTGAACATTTAGTATCTAATAATCCTGCGTTTATAATCACTAAGTACTACTAGAGTAATGGGACAGTATGTATTAATGTACGTAGTCCGAAAGGTATTAAAAAGATAGGACAAAACGAAAAAGAGAATAACCAAGTCAGCCTAAAACGCCGACTCGGCGATTCCCTTTTTGGAGCTAAAGCCGACTCGGCTTTAGCTTCTGGAAAGTTGGGTTTTGTCCATAAGGAAAAGCCGAGTCGGCGTTCCTTGGTGCAGGACTGATCGCAGGGTCGGCGATTCCTGCTGGAAAATGATCGTTGGTTTTTTCCCGTTTTCTTGAAGTGAATGCCTTGGATCCTTTCACTTATGCTCTTGATTTCTGGAGTTACAAAGAGTATTATGCTGAATAATGCTCATGAATGTCATGTTTATGGCATTGAATTACATGATCATCAATATTATCATTAAGGTGATTAATTGGGCCATGACCCTTTGCTATGCTCTTGTAGTATAAATATGGGTCTTTGGTAAGGAGTTCCAAACACCAATTTTCTGAATTCTTGTACTCCTTCTCTCATTTGCTTGTGCTTTGTCAATAGAGTAATTAACTCTTGTCTAAATCTTCCATTTCTTATAATTCTAAACACATAGTTGTTAAGTGGTGTACCCTAAGTACTAAGGGTATACTGTGTTGTTTGTATCTCGTTGTAAATTTCCATTTCATCAACCCAAGTACCTTTGTGGGGGAAATATGACAAAAGGAAAGTGATCACACGCCTACAACAAGTATCAAGTTTCCGAGTAACGGTTATCGTTACAAATTTATCTTCAAGTTTAATCTTAAGCATTGTTATTGTAAATTTTCATTTTGTCATCAACAAAGGAATAATATAAAAATTCCCGTTTGTACTTTATATATTTGCATTATATATTTTTAATATTCTTGACCCGTGACCATCCCTAGTTGCAACTTTGATCTTGATTCCTTACCTATATATTTTTCTGATTTGTTATAGAATAAGACACAAATACATATACAATCTTAAAATTTTCATAAATATTACCTTAATAATATTTTGTTTATAATCATTCATCTATCATGCAACATTTTCATGTGCTTAATTGTGTTGTGCATTTGATTTTAACCTCATTATAAATCTTTGGGTACATAACCCAAAACACCTCGTGGAGGAGATATTGTAATTGGACAAGTTCTTAAGAACCACTTCAATTCACTACAAAAATTTTGCAATTTTCCGATCAAAAATACCGACTACCCATATTTAGTCGGAACATACCGACTACTTTATCGACTATTCACATGTAGTCGGAAATTCCGACTAAATTCCGACTGGAAGCATATGGTAGCAATATTCCAACCGAATTGCGATCCAATCACTAGTCGCATTTTCTCGACCACTTATTTGGTCGGTAGGTAGTCGCAAATTGTCCTAAAAAAATAAAAAAAAAAATGTGAAAAAACTTGTTTTAGTTACGACTCTTTTCCGACTATTTTTTGGTCGTTAAATAGTCGGAAACCTCCTGATTTTGTCTATAAATACCCACCCTTAATGTCATTTTTCTCACTTTTTTTTCACCCTCTACGCTTGAATGTTTATCGATCAAGTAGGGGATGGAGGTGGAGAGGGACAAGTTGAAAAATATAAAATTAACGGTTCCATTTATTGTAAAAAGTGGTCTAATGGTCTTTGGCATGTTTCTCACTTGCCCCGTTCATCCTCACTCTCACACTCGAGTTTCTTCTCTCAAGTGTGAGGGTGGGTTGAACGGGGCAAATTGCGAAACATAAATTTGATATTATACGTACGAACTTTGTCGCGAGAAGGGTGGTATGAAATGATTAACATAAATTTATTGTTGTATTTATTGTTAAAAAAAAATTTAATGAGCTTTTTTTTGGTGCCATTTTGTTGTAATAATTATGAGTACTTAACTTAACTGAAATATTTATTTTTCTTACTTATTGTCTTCTACGTTTACTCTAAAAATATTGATACTCAGAATAATATTGAATTGACTTTGACATTCAAGGTCCGCTATTGAACAAGTTTTAACTTAGAACATTAAGGGATGATCAGTGATTAGAGATCAAAGTTTATTTCTCATCAAAATCATATTTTTACGATTTATGTGATTTTTTTGCTATTTTCTATATAAACTTAAAAAAATAATATAATGTCGTGATATGAAAATTTACAAAGATTTGTCTATTAGTATCAATATTGAATGTTGGCCAAGTCCATAGTTAACAGTCACCACATTTTAGTGTTTTGATTTAAAACTAAGAAAAGTGAGAAAGTATTTATGGATATGTAAAAACTATTAAAAAATAATATGTCCTCTGTCCGACATACTTTGATTCATTTCTCTTTTAAAAATGGAAAATATATTATTTTTTTTAATTTCATCCACTAATCCATCCGCGAATCATTTTCCTAAATATTGTATTTTAATGAAATAATTCTCACCTTACATCAATTGAAAAAATAATTCCCACTCTATCGCCCACGTAGGATGGATTTTTTTTAAAAAAATTTTGCCATATAAAATTGCTAATTAAGATAGCGTTTTCCCATTGAACACAAAACACCATCTGAAACGACGGTCTAGTATGATTTTTTTTTGTTTTAGAGCAAACTGCCATCGTAAGTGGCGGTTTACTTGAAACTCGTGTAAAATAAAAAAAAAAAACACATCTTGCAGTCTACTGGAGTCGAACACGAGACCTGTGAGGACAATGCTAAAAGGCGTTGCCACTGAGCTGGTACTACCTTGATGATTTTACTACTATCCATTTTAATTTAACTCTAACAACATGAATGATGCACTGGGCGATATGAAGAATCGGAAATTACACCTTGGACAGACAAAGCGTCATCTAAGATGGCGGTTATCCTTTTTTTTGGTTTAAAATTTTTACTAAAATAAAACCGTCATTTCAAATAGCGATTTATTAAAATATTTTTGACGAATCGCTACTTAAGATAGCGATTTTATTTTTAAAACAATAAAAAAAATAATTTTTAGTACCATCCTACGTGGACGGTATACAAGGAAATAAGTTTGATTGTTACACAAAATGAAAATTATGTTATAGATAAACAATTTTAAGGGAAAAGGTTCTCCATCCGCTCCTTTATTTTCTTATCCGCTTATTTATTAACCACACCTGATTACCATCTACAAATTAATATTGCACCTCTTTGAAAGAGAGGCGTATTTACTCTTATATTTTAGGTACTATCTCCACCAATTTCTTTGATTCTTATACATGCATTATTTTTCTATCTTCTCTAACTTTAAATCGTACTCATATAATTTAATAATTTCACGGATTTGTTAATATTTGTGCCGGTTGTCGTGTTGCAATCTTTTAGATGGCTAGGGAGGTAGTAATGAAGTATGTGTTGGAGAGATGGAAAGCTTTAGAAGTACCAATCAAGTAAAATCAATAGCAAATTGTCATATAATCCTAACATGCAATGTCCGAGAGAAACAGGATAAACACAAATTCCTCAACTTATGCTCTAGCCGCCCCTTGTTGTACTCCATACAACAGTTATGGTTGTCGTTGTTAGTACTCTATCTATTCAATTAGATTTGCATTAGAAAGAAACAATATAATTTTTAAAAAAGTTATAATAAATAAAGATATAGAATAAATTTTGTAAATAAAATTTATAAAGAGTTAAAATATATTGATGAAATTAAGTAAGACGGATTAAAATAAAAAATGCAGCCAATTTAGTGAGATTTAAAAGGAGGTAGGGAATAAGTAGAGGTAATCATTCAGGTGATCGAGTCGGTTTCGGACGAGTGTCATTTGTTTCGATTGTATTTCGGATCGGTTATTTTCCGGTTACGAGTTACACCGGGTCACACTCAGGTCGGATCGATCAGTCACGATTCGGTTGAAGGTCGGTTATTCGAGCTGTTGGTTTAGCATCGGTTCGGTGTCGGTTGAAGTGCGTGTCGAGTGTTAATCGGTCCCAGGTTGTCATTGGTTAACAATTGGTTCGGTTTTGCCGGGTACAGATAGGGTTCGGGTTTCTTTTAAACAGATCATTCGGCTAAGTATTACTAATTACTATCGATCGAATCTATATCAAATTAAGTTGTTAATTAGTTTTTTACCTGATGACAAGATTCTCTTTACTTAAAGCAAAATAGTTAAAAAATGCAAATCAATTAATGATCATTATTACTTTGTTACTTTTACTTGTTTGACCAGAAATTAAAATTATAAAGTTCTATCAATTTTCATCTAATTCGATTAAAAGTAGTTAAATAAACATTCACCATTGAATATTAACGATAAATATATCAAACCATGTATTTATAAAAACTTTATTGATTAAAATATCTAACACATTATTGGATTAACTAATAAGATGATTGAATTTGAGTCTATTATACTTTTATGTTAACAATTGGTTCAGGTTTACAGCAGTTCAATCTAAATTTCGTTTGGGTTAAGTCAGTTCGTTTTAGTCGGATTGAGTTCGGTTTCAAGCATGATTCGGGTCGGTCATTATTAGGTTCGGGTAATCCTGGTTAACGGTTATGCGTCGGTTACAAAAATTGGTTACAACTCGAGTTCAACTTTCCAATTCTCGGTTATTAACCGGTTCAGGCACAACATCGGTTCGATAAACCTAAAAATAAACATATTTTCGGGTCGGTTTACTTTCGATTTCGGTTCAAATTTTTAGGTTGGGTCACTTTTGAATAGCTCTAGTAATAAGTACTAGTAGCATGTTCGATTTGGAAATGGTGAGTAAAGTGCACCTAATCATTTGGGCCCTTCTTACATGTCTATTTTCTCTTTGGGATTTTCTCTCCTGGAATTGCTTCAAACGACAAGTAGCTCATCAATTACTTCCAATTCCTTTCAATTTCCTTCATTCTATTCTTGGTACATAATTTTACAAAAACTATACTTCAACTACTACTATTAGCATAAAATATGAAGAGTATTGAAAATGAAAATCAGTGATTTTACAAACCTCTATAATATCAAGGAATCAACTTAAGGAATGTCTAATAATGTTATTGTAGGAAAATTAAATAAGCCTTTGGCACTACAAAATAAGGAGGTAATTTGTCTTTTTAAATTTATTTTCTTTAGATAAATGCTTGAATTTAAAAGTAAATATATATTTATAGCTAGGGAAATAAAAGTTAAACTAATAAAATAAGGTCATTGGAATAGGAAATTATAAGAATATTATCAAATTTGAAAAATAGTTGAAAAGTGATGAAAAAAATGAAATAGAAAAGTTAGTTTCTCATTATGTGTATAAATATGTATACTAATGGAATAGAGGAAAAAAAAACATTTCCCTTTCTCCTCAAAAATAAAGTTGATATGATGATAATATAATCTTCTTTATTCTTTATTTTTCTCATAACATTATATTCGAAATAGGATCCTCTCCATTACTAAAATGTAATGGAGGATCCATTACAAAATTCAATGGCTATAATTGCTTGATTTTGTTTTAATAGGAGGAAATTATGATATTTTATTTTTTTTCTAAAATATGTGTCAATCATAGCCATTGAATTTTGTAATGAATCCTCCATTACATTTTAGTAATGGAGAGGATCCTAATTCATTATATTCTCCATTTTTGATATTATATATAGAAGATTAGCAGTATTATAAAAAATCACACTAAAGCTTTTTGCGACATAAAATCTAGTGGCATTTGTCAAAAATGTCACTATAGACTATATATCAACTAAGTGTCGCTAAATCACTTTATATTTGAACTTAAAATAAAAATCAACAATTATTACACTAAATATATAAATCACTGATATTTTCTTTAATGTAACTCTCTTGATCCCTTGTGTTCAGGAGATTTGCTAATATTTGAGTAAGAATAATCGGTTAAATAAAATTGTTCTATTATCTATTTTGAACTAAATGTTACTTAGTTTAGGTTTTAGACTTGGTATTTTGATGTATAGTTTAGGTTTTACTCCGATTAAAAGTTTAAATTAATGGTTTTACCCACAAAATATGTTGCACATTGATGGTCA
This sequence comes from Amaranthus cruentus, assembly GCA_019425755.1. Taxonomy (NCBI): domain Eukaryota; kingdom Viridiplantae; phylum Streptophyta; class Magnoliopsida; order Caryophyllales; family Amaranthaceae; genus Amaranthus; species Amaranthus cruentus. The sequence continues at coordinate 12,994,920 of CM033455.1, forward strand.
ATATGTTACAAAGTCTATCATGTCCACTCACACAAGAGTTTTTTAAGCTAAAAGCGTGAATGCATATCAGATACCATCCTCTAACAAGTTGTTTAATATTCTACTTTAAATAATGAGAGATGATGAAATTTGAATCCATTTACCTTTCTTACTTTAATTAGCTTCTAATATCCTGTAACAAAACCAATTCAACCAAAGACTTAAATTAATGATTATGACTTCAGTCAGAATATATTATATACCAATGATAGTGTATCAAGAGATGAGATGGGGATTCTTTGGATAACACATGGAAGTGGGACTTCGTTAATAGTTAGTAACAAAATCAACAGATAATTAATTCGTTACTTGATTTGCTTTAGACAAACCACTCCTAGCTAATTAGTTATTGGCAATGAAGATCAGAAGCGATGTGATTGGATTTTCGTCATTTGTTCACCTTCAACTTAAACACCATGAAATTGATTGCTTTATTCCAATAGTTCATAAAGACAGTTCAACGACTATAAAAAGACAATTAAAAAGGACATTCATTTGCCAACAATCATTTCATCTTACGTTTCTTGGCTCTCGTTTTCAATCAATATGACTACTAAAACAACATGATAGTTTGTTAGTCCAAGTGTCAACTCTTTTAACTTGGGAGATAATTTTTATTATCTCGTAGTCTACTGTATAGATTGCACATTAGAAGATGAAGTTGGGTGTGTAAGGAAGTATGAGGGGTTCAGTTTGAATCACTTCATGAGCTGATTAATATAATGTAAGGAAAGTGCCATGAATAAGGTAAGGAGGTGAATAAGGAGGGCAAAGTCTACCCTACAATGATAGATAGGAGTCAATAAAAGTAATAGAAAAACGACGTTCTAGAACTTTTATACATCATAATTATTTTTCTAAAAAAGTTTGTTATAATCATCTTTCACCGTGAAGGAAGACATTATTTACATCAAACTGGTACAAGGGTCACTCTTTGTTTGCAGCCACGGAAAACAGGACCCTGATAGTATCAATTTTTGTAAATGGGGGGAACGTTCTTGAATAGTCTATCCCGTATGTTTGTGTGTACTCCTTAGCTACAAGACGAGCCTTATACCTTTCAATCGTTCCATCAGTATGATACTTGATTGAGAACACCCACTTACATCATACAATTTTCTTTCCTTTAGGCGAAACACATTTTTCCCAAGTATCATTCTTGTCAAGAGCTGCAATCTCAATTTCCATAGTATTTCGCCATTTTAGGTTTTGGAGAGCTTCATCAATGTTTCAGCAAATGGTATTTGAGTAGAGAGAAGCTTTGAAGGCAAGGACAGATTTCGACAGATTTTTATTTTCACCCTGATTCACCGGATATCGAAATCGCTGCGCCTCATATTCTTGATCGTATCTCTTGGATGGAACACCCCTGGTTCTTCTGAGAGGAAGTTCATATGTGCAAGTCTCACCAATGGAAGGCACACTTTCATCAACATCAACAGGAACATCACATATTGGTTCAGAGGTTACCTCTATCTCGAAAGAATCATGAGATGCTTCAGACAAGTTTGGAGTAGACTCAGGAAAAGGGAGTATTATAGCTTCAGTGGCAACATCGGCGGGATTACCTACTTGTTCTTTTGGATGAGGATTTGTAACAATTAGATGTATTAAGCAGCTTAAGTCATCACTTATGGTCTCCCCCTGAGGAGTAAACTGGGAGTAGTAGTATTACTCCTCAAAGAAGTCACAATCCATCGTAGTGTAAAGTTTGTTTTGAAGAGAATCGAAGCACCTATACCCCTTTTGGTTTACCCCATATACAATAAAAAGACATTTGACTGCTCTAGGTTCAAGTTTGTAGCGAGTGTATTGTGGAAGGTGAACATATACAACGCATCCAAACACATAGAGGGTTAAAGCATGAAGAGATGGGATAGAGATGTGGGTTTGGAGGTAATCTAGAGGTGTTTGATAGTTGAGAATTTTTGTGGGAAGACGATTTGTTAGGTATGTGGCAGTGGCTATGGCTTCAGGCCAAAAGTAGGCAGGTACTTTGGCCTCAAACATGAGAGCTCGAGTGATCTCGAGAAGGGTTCGGTTTTTTCGTTATGCAACTCCGTTTTGTTGAGGAGTATGGAGAAAACTGGTCTGGTGGATTAGGCCATGGGTAGTCATGAATGCCTTCATTTTGTAGTTTGTATACTCTCCTCCATTATCAGACTGGAAGATTTGGGATCGTGCTTGAAACTGAGTTAAGAGCATATTATAAAAGTTTACAAACACATCAAAAACTTCAGATTTGGATTTTATAAAATATACCCAACACATGCGAGTACAATCGTCCACAAAAGAAACAAAATACGATAGTCCATGATTATTAGATGCGGGAGCAGGCCCCCAAACATCAAAGTGTATCAAAAAAACGGTTTACTACTACAAGATTTGCTAGAAAAATAAGAATGTTTGTGACTTTTAGCTATAACACATGATTCACAATGTAAAAGTTAAGTGCTATTACTAAGTGATGGTATAAGACGTTTTAAATACCCTACTGACGAGTGGCCAAGACGTCTATGACACATCCACAACTATTGATCCAACGACCTTTGAGTAAGTAAAGTATGTCTCTTTTGAGTTGTCTCATCCACGTAATACAGACCTCCTCGTTCAGTACCACGTCCAATAGTTTTCCCTGTTTGAGCATCCTGCCCAACACAATTAGTAGAAGACAAAATAACAATGCAGTTAAGCTCTTTAGTCAATTGACTAATAGATAATAATTTAGAGATAGACTGGGAAAAGGGAGATAAGTGAATCGAAGAAGAAACATTAATATTTCCAGCCCAATCTACGCTAACACATTCACCATTTGCAGTCTGCATGTGGGTTCGAGAGGTAGGAACATCTGATAAGAGATTAGATGGATCAAAAGTCATAGTATCCGTTGCTCCACAATCAAAAATCCAAGAATAATGAGGCGGTTTACATGTCAGGCCCAAACCAATAGAAAAGGATTTGGGCCCATGGTTTTTATGAGAGTTTGGGCTTATGGGACAAAATTTGTCATCGGTCGTGTGTTGGAAAGGGCTTTTTGGGTTCAGGTTCTCTCTTGAAAAACCGTCTATAGTATAGACGTCTCTCAAGAGTCCAACTCATATTTCCTTTTAACTTACAAAACCACCAATCAGTTTTTTTTTTTAATTTATAAATTGGGTCAGCCCTAAAACTTGAGACGTCTATTGTATAGACGGTTAACAATTTGTGTTTTGGGTTTAGTTTGTGAAATGCACTAGTAGCCTCCATATAAAAAGATTTGGAGACAATCAAATCAGAATTTTTGGAATTTGATTTCTTTGAAGGGTTTATATTTTCTCTCTCTTCTCCTTTTATCTTCAAGAAACCCTTTTTATTACTGCCTTGTCGCCATTCCATGACCTGCTCATGGATATAACATAATAACAATTTCATTCGTCGGGAAAAAGAAAGAATGGGACAGTTAACTTGGATTTTCCCACGGTGCATTTGCTAGATCTATTTCTGTGTGATTGTTTTGTGAAGTTGGGTAGGTTTCCCAACTCCGGCCAGGTAGGTCATCGGAAAAACAAATCTGAGGTTAAAGACACTTTTGTTGGTGTCTAAATTTTCAGGTTGCAACAAAGATGTTAGAGATGACAACCAGATTTTAACTTCCATTTCTGGTAAGTTATTTGGGTAAATGATGAAAACCGATAAGGTGAGCCGGTTATAGTTCGCCGAAAAACACCATCTGCTCTAATACCAAGATAAATATCATAAGCAAAAGAATAAAACCGATTATGGTTAAATGTGGTTTTTATTGTATTGATCATAAACTCAAAATTACACCCTATATCATAAACTAATATGGAAGCAAATAATACTCAGCTGATATTAAGCCTAATATAATGCTAACTACCTAATATAATAGATTTGGAAAATACACAATAATATCTAAAATATTCTCTATTTCCCACGATCTTAATCTGTTGGGTCAAACCTACCGACCGGGAACCGAGAGTAACCTGAGCCGAAAATGACCCGACATATGAATCACCCGACCCGAGAATGACCTGACCGAAATTGATCTGATCCATAACCCGTCCGACTGACTGTTTTGCCATGTTTAAATAAAAACAATTTCAACATGAGAACGTCGAATTTAAAAACTACAAGTCTCCTGTGAAACGGTCTCATGTGTGAGACCTCATGTTATATTGGGCTTAATAGCCTATTTAGCAAATTAAAAGAATAAATCTACTTTACTAGTCTCTCTTTTTTGCACGATTTTTTTTTCAATGGTCTCTATGTATTTATGTTTGCTAATGTTATACAAGATAGAATTCTTTCATGATGTCAAGATTTCAATTTATAGATGTACATTGGGTGGCCATTATTTGATGTTATAGACAATGATGATAATGATGATTACGAGTATGGAGATGGAGATGATGAAACATCTCCAACTGATGAATCTGTTGTGTCTTCGTTTCTACGTATTTCCATGAGCCTTTTGATCAATGGAATGAGGATTTTTAGTTTTGGAAAGTTGGAATAGACATTTAAATATGTATAGTACAATAGGAATGTTAGTTAATGGAGTAGTGTATTAAAAAATTATGGTATAAGTCATGGAGTAGGCATTTTAAGCTTTGTAATTGGAAATTTGAGTCTTCGGGTTGACATTTTAAGGTTTTGATAGTTACAAACTAATAGTGCAAAAATAAAACTACAAATACAAGATGATCTTTGTAGCGTCCCCTTTGTGTATGGCAACAAACTCCTTCCTTGCATGTATCACGAACCGAATGGAACACCGTAGAGAAGATTAGTTTGCAACGATAAGCATCACTCAGAAATCTTGATATAGATTGAAGGCGACAACGATACTTTCCTTTTGTGATATTTCCCCCACAAAGGTACTTGGGTTATGAGACCGAAAATTCACAAAGATATACAATCAATCATATCAACCGATTAGTACGAATCGATTGAACTAAATGACTTTGTGTTTAGGTAGAAAATGAAATCAGAAAACTATAAACAAGTTAATTACGCTCCTTTACATTTCAAGAGAAATGAGAGAAATATGACAAAAAATGAATTCTCAAAGATATCATTTGATGTCCATGCACTCACTCTTATTTATAGAGTTGAAGTGTCACATGGATCCATCCGAATATCTAGTGTTTACCAGTTATTAATGTTGTAAAATATTCGTTCATAACAACACTTTGCTGCAAGAAACGTAACTTAGTTTCACGAACAAACATGGTGCTTCAATGTGCTCGAACGAGTACTATAGGTGCTCGAACAAGCAAATGCAAAATCACTTTCCAGAATCTTTCTGACGCGAAAATCTCTAAGTGCTCGAACGAGCACCCAACGTGCTCAAATGAGCAAATGCCCAGACTGACACACCATCAAATAAAAGCTTCTAAACCAAACTGTCAAAGCTACACAGAAGTGCTCAAACGAGCTTAATAGTTTTTTAAGGAAAACATAAACCAAAGCCTAATCACGGAAGCGTTACCGCCACATCTATCTCTGATAAGAGATAAACGTAAGGCTAAACAACTATATAAAATGATTCTATGCAATACAATTTTACAACTGGAAGTGAATTATAACTGAGACGTGACTACTAATAAACTAATTTTCTAGGTGAACCTCACTCTACGATTCCCACGCGATTGATAACCTGCAAAAATAAGAATACAAGAAAAACAAGGGAAAAACTCCCAAAGTCAGGAACTTGAGTAATTCTAACTCCATCCCGTAAAATGGTTTAGTTTGAAATAATTTAAGAAAACAAATTATAATTGAGTTGAAAATAGTTGTAGAAATTAATATAATATAAAGTTGAGTTAAAGGTCGATCTTATGAATATAAATTAATAACACATAAGTCAATTAATTAATTTGATATTTAATGACAACAACACATATATCCAATTTTTAATTTGAGGGAACGAGAACGCTAGTAGGCCGAGGCTTTACCCCTATACCTACTTCATCAAGAGGTCGTCACCCCAAATAATTCATCAAGGCCAGCAGAGTAGTCTCAGGTAACCCTAGTGTGCACACCCCTTCTACTTAGATCACAACAAATAGAAGGAAGACCAAACATCGTATCAAGTATCAGAAATAATAGTAGTAACCTGACGGCAGCTATACTAACCAAACAGGGCAACCTGTTCATCACTCTTATACTTGGATCACAACAAATATAAGAGTTTCATTCTCATCGTTACACTTTACGTGATTTAATATATTTTAATAATTAGTCACGAGCACAAAATCATATAGCCAAACATACATTATTTACTTTATTTATGAACACAAATTCTCCAAGTAAATATCTCAAGAATATCCATTTGAACCCTCATTTGTCAAATCACCTTTTTAATCAATTGGTGACAACAATAATTAATATCATGAGTATTTCTCTTTCTAATCAAATCATCTTTAAAAACCATTATTAAAAAAAATAATGTAACTTTCATAAAATAATAAATAGTTTTCTTTCAAATTTAAACCGTATCTAATTTTATTATCAAAATGATAATACAAACTTTATCAAAATAACAATTATAAATTCGAAGCTTGGCACAAAATAATATTCAATATAATTTGAGAATTAAATATATAAAACATAATATCATACAAAAATCATACAACACATTTACACAAGTTAATATCACTTAGCACATAATACTAACGGGATAATCCTAAATAGATGGACATCGAAAATTACCTTGTGAAAAGAGCCCTAGAACATAAATATATGCTCCTATTAAACTTCCTTTACAAACTTAATTAATATTTGAATTATAATTTTTTTGTTTGTAATTTGTAGATAGGATATCTAAAGATTAAAAATACAAAAAAGAGAAAAGGAATTGATAATAGGTGTAAAGAATGAAGAATGGTTAATGAGAGAAAAAGAATTAGAAGGAGAAGAGATAAAACTGATGAAATATCAAATATGAAAAACAGTTTGGTTTATCAGTAATAGAGAGATATAGTTAATAGAATTAGAGGAAAAAGTGGGAAGGATGATGGAGTTAAATGTAGAAATGGAAGAAGGAAGTTAATTTGTTTTTTTTTTTTGTAACCGTGTAATTTTTTTTTTCAAAATACAATTATATTTTTTTTAATAAATTACTCCTAAATTTTAGGGCTTCTTTTCTATGTTATATTTTAAAATATATTTTTTTTGTTAAAACAACCGTGTAAATTGAAATTGTAAACTTAATACTTTTTCTAAAAAAAAAACTTCTCCTACATTTTTTGGTTTTCATTTTCTTATTTTATTTTTTTTATTATTTTTTTTTTGTTTAACGTGAGACATTTTTCTTTTTTTTTTTAACCAAGTTTCTTTAATTTATGTTCTTGTATTTTAAATTATAAATTATTTATTTTTCTATTTTAATTTTAATTTTTATTTTTATTTTATTAATTTTTTTTTTCTAAAATATCTCGGATATTACAAGTTTAAAAGCCAACAAAAACAATCAACGTTTCCAGTTGATCAAACAAGTCAACAAAAAAACCAACAGCCAACAATCAATAGTCAATTACCAAACAACTCCAATATAGTTTTTATATATATATATATATATATATATATATATATATATATATATATATATATATATATATATATATATATATATATATATATATATATATATATATATATATATATATATATATATATATATATATATATATATTTCGGCCTGAAAAGGAAATCCAATCGGAACGAATTTAAATGAATTATATTTAAAATAAATTTATTCGATTAAATATATCAAATTCTAAATTGAAATTATTATCATTAAATATATCAAATTCTAAATTAGATACTTTGAATTGTTATATCAAATTATATAAATACTTTACTAACTTAGCTCCAATAGTGAAAAAATCGAATTCTAAATCAGGTAAGTATTTTCATGTAATCAACTAGTATTATTCACTAAAATAATTTTATTTGTCAAGGCTTCCTAAGGATAACATTTATTATTTTTCTATATTTTTATAAGTATTTATGTTATGATATATATACTCCATCCAACTCATTTCAATTGTCTCATTTCTTTTTTTGTCTTTTTTTTCTATTTTTTTACCTAAATACCCCCACTTTTCCAATTCCCGATACCCAACTACCACCTTTATAATTAATCTAATCAATTAAAATACCCAACTACCATATTTTTTGTGGACTCCATCCCACTCTTAATATCCGTGTCCAACTCAAATGGGACAATTAAATTGAGTTGGAGGGAGTATCATATATGATACTCCCTCCGAATCTTTTTAGTTGTCCCATTTCCTTATTTGGCAAATTCATATCAATTGTCCTATTTCCTTTTTTGTCTATATTTTTTTTACCTAAATATCCCACTTTTAGTTCTCCCAATACTCATCTACCACCTTTACAATTAATTTAATCAATTAAAATACCCAACTATCACCTTTTTAATGGACCCCACACTACCCTTAATAACCGTGAAAACCCAAATGAAACATCTAAAATGATTTGGAGGGAGTATCATTTAAGGTTTTAAGAAAACCACTTAGTCAAGTATGCAATTTAAAAGTTAATTGCTAATGCTGAATTGAAGTCAAACAGCTGCTTGTGTTGAAAAATCGATCCCCTAACCTTAAGCACGATATACTCGTTAATTCACAAACTTAGCTAACTCATTTCCTTGGTTCTATATTAAGGATATAATATTCACTAATTTTTAAATGAGATGATTTCACTGTGAGACTATCTTTATTGGCTACACAGATTTTATTTTAAAGTGATCAAATATAATGTTAACATGGTCACTTACAATTTTAAAATAATTATTTTTTACAGTCTTAGAATGATTACTTCATTATTATCATCATCATCATACTCAGTGTATCTCATTTATAGAAAACTATAATCAGGGTCTGGGGAGGGAAAACGATGGCAGGCTCATACCATAGAGGAGAGTGCGTCAAAGAGTCCCCCAGCTCGAAAACGGTCTTCAAGAGAGAGAATCTGCAATTGACAGATAGAATAACAAGCATAGCACAAAAACAAAGCAAAGATCAAAGAAAAAGATAAAGAACGACAAAAAAGGCAAAATCAATAACGAACGAGAGGTAAAAGGGACGGGTTTAGTAATCTAGGATGAACTGCAAATTTGCAGCAATCTGAGATTGAAATCTTAGCTGAGAGGTGGATGAATGCTTTAATTGTGTATATTGTGGGTGATACTCCAACTATTGCAAACTTGCATAAATAGTTAGCCTATGAGTGGAATTTTGTTGCTAAGCCTACAATTTTTGTACATGATGAGGGTTACTTTTTGATTTAATTTGCAAGGATGATCGGAATGAGGTTCTATATTCTGGGCCACATACGTTTTTTGGGAAACCTATGATTTTGAAGCCATGGTCTGCTGACTTCAACTTTCAAGATGAATTGCTTAAGATTGTCCCGCCAACTAACCCTATTCCTGGTCAGATCCTTGGAGAGGTGGAGTTCATTCATGTCACTTTTAATTTGTTCCTCCCACGTTCTCCTAGGTCTTCCTCGACTTCTCTTGCCCTCCACTATGATGCAATCGATCCTTCTTACTAGGGCGTCATGTGTCTTTTTCTGCACATGTCCAAACCATCTCAACCGGTTCTTCCGCATCTTTGCGAAGATAGGTTCAACCCCTAACGTCTCTCTAAACTCCTAGTTTCTCACCTCCTTGTTCGAACAAGCAGATTGGTCGATCAGGCCCATTTTTCTTCGTCGTTATGTTCTAGCTTAGTCTATGCATTAGTAAATTATCCTAAGCCTTTGCATTTGGTCCTACATGCTCTAAATCTCAACATTGATAAGGATATTAAACTTAACGGCCCGTTTGGTAAGTGTTAATAAACGGTGGTAATGCGAATGAAAAACAAGTGTAATTTTGGTCGAAAAATCTCTTGTTTACCTTGATGGTCATGCTTGTTCAACTTCAATCATCTCATTTTCTTAATAAAACTCATTCCAAGGTATTACCATTGTGAGAGATGGTATTAGGTGATAATAGAAATTTGTAAACAAAAAAACTTTTTTGTGATCAAAGTTCATTACCATGGGAATGATATGAAACTTTTGATGAAATTGTACACTATAAATCATTCTCATTACCACCATTTAGTACCACTAGCCAAACGGGTCGTAAGGATTGAATTAGGCAATTTGTGCTTTGTTATTGTCATTTTAAGTCTTGAAATTGGCAAATTAGGCTTAGAGTACAATATTAAATTTAAGTATTGGAGTAGGCAAATGAAATTGACATTTTAAGAATTCAATTGGTAGTTTAAAACTTTGAGTTGTCATTTTAAGCCCTGAAGTAGGCATTTTACGACTTAAAATAGGCTCAGATTGTATTAAGGGAGTTGGGCTGGGATTGTGAGTTGGTCACATGTGTACAACCGTCGCATATGAGATTGAGGTCTTATGGGAGACCGTCTATTGTATAGACGGAGTCCACATAGCCCAGCCCAATCACAAAATGGGTATTTTTATTTTAGAGAAAAAAGAAAAAAAAAAAAAACCAAAATTAACCGTGCAAAATTTGGTAACTTTCAGCCGTCTATTTTGGGGAACTGGTAATAGCTTCTTCCTTTCCCCAAAAACTCTTAATTGCTTCTTAATGCAAAATTAACGGACCCCAACTCCATTAGAATACCAAAAGACCTTCTGCAAAATTAATTTTTAATTCTCCTTCTTGATAATTTCCAGACCTTCTTGATAATTTACCAAAACTCCATTAAAATACCAAAAGACAAGAGAAGAATCTGCAACAACAATGGAAGATATAATGTCTGAATTCGATCAAACATATTCAAAGGATATGGCGCATAGTACGTAATTGTTTTTATTAATTTTTAGCGTTTTTTTTAATTATGTCGAATTTGTTCATGTAAAATTAATTCTATTTTTTATTTTTCTTCTCCAAGCTTCATCAATGGCTTCAATGGCGGATGAGAATTTCCAAAATGAAATGTCCATCGAAGGTACTAATGACAAATGTTATAAATAGAACTTCCAAACTCCTTTAATTCTCTTTAATTGAAGACTACAAATTTGCAGACTTCTTTTGTTCTGTTTTTTTTTTTTTAATTAATTCTAATTAAAATTACTTAAATTTGATCAATTGTCTATTTAATTATGACCTTTTTTTTTGTGTTTTCTGTATGATGTATGTTGAATTTATTAAGGGTGTTTGGGAATTTAATGCTTTATGTTTGGGCTTCTAATAACGTGTGTTTGGTACTACTGTCTATGTTATGGACTAAATGTCATGTTTATGTATGGTTTATAATGATGTTTTTTCTCTGTTTTTGGTGTTTAATGGTATATGTTTGGGGCTTTAATGGTATTTGTTAGAGTTATTGATTAATTTTATAATATATGTTTTTGGGAATGTTTTTAGGCCTTAATTAATTAATTTGGGAAGGTTTTTGGGGGTTTAATGGTATATGTTTGGTGTTATAATAAATTGTTTGGGTAAATAATTTTTTAATTTAAATATTTGCATAGATGATTGTACTGAAGTAATTGAGGCTTCCGAAGCAAATGAGCAGAAATGTGCTACTGATTTATCAAACGTAGACATATTTAGTTCACTTGAAGGCATTACTGCCAAAACAATAGAAGAACTAGAGCAGCTTTACACATCACATGCACGAGTAACGGGTTTCGGAATTAAAAAGTACACCCAAAGAACGACAAATGATGTAGTAGTAGAGAGGTATTACGTGTGTTCTTGTCAAGGCAAAAAAAAAGAGGTCCGTTCAAATGAAACCCCAGCGGATCAACAAAAATCGAAAAAGATGAAACTCACGCCAACGACAAGATACGATTGTAAAGCACGGATACGGATAAAATTAGATCATGGTAGTGGATTATATTATATTAAGCAACACATCATCTTACACACACATGAATTAACAAGAGTCGAATGGCAACACCTTCATCGTTCTGAAAGGCAAGTATCAGTTGCTGAGAAGATTGATACCATAAAATCATTTGAAGAGGCAAGCATCAGACCAACCGCTGCTTATAGATATTTGTCTCAGGATGCAGGCGGGGATGAGTATGTTGGGCATACGCTACTAGACCATATAAACTATGTCAACAGGTAGACCCATTCATGCTTGAAAATTAGACTTTGGGAATTTATTATTAACAATTTGGAAATTTAATACCCATGTTTGGTTATCTTTTGTTGACAGGTTAAGGATGAAAGCTATAGAAGGGGGGGATGCTCAAACGGTGATTGATAAGTTAATAGAAGAATCTGAAAAGGATCCAGAATTTTATTATCGTGTTAAGTTGAATGAACAAGGACAACTTATAGCTCTATTCTGGAGTGATAGTATGATGAGAGAAGACTTCAACATTTATGGAGCTGTGGTTATTTTTGATACAACCTACCTTACCAACCGGTATAATCTTATTTGTGGCCCAATAGTTGGGATTAATAATCATTGGAAAACAGTTATGTTTGGTTGTGCATTTATCGCCGACGAAAAGGTTGAGTCATTTGAGTGGGTTCTTCGTCAATTAAGAAAGGCTATGGTTAACAAACCCCCAAAATCAATCTTCACCGATCAAGACTTTGCAATGTCAAGAGCAATTGAGAATGTATGTGCTATTTGGTATTTTAATGTAGCAAATACCGTTTTTGAGAATATAATTTTATGTTTTTGGGGCGATAATGTTATGTTTTTGGGAATATAATATATATGTTTAGGGGGTTAAATCAGTATAGCACCAAAAACAAACCAATATACCACCCAAAAGCAGACGTTATAGTCCCAAAAAGATAACATTATATACCCAAACACAAAATTACAGCCACAATCAATCAAAACCCGTATATTTTACAGCACCAAACATATACCATTATAGCACCAAACAAAGTATATTGAATGTCATTACAGCAATTGAGAATGTATGTGCTATTTGGTATTTTAATGTAGCAAATACCGTTTTTGAGAATATAATTTTATGTTTTTGGGGCGATAATGTTATGTTTTTGGGAATATAATATATATGTTTAGGGGGTTAAATCAGTATAGCACCAAAAACAAACCAATATACCACCCAAAAACAGACGTTATAGTCCCAAAAAGATAACATTATATACCCAAACACAAAATTACAGCTACAATCAATCAAAACCCGTATATTTTACAGCACCAAACATATACCATTATAGCACCAAACAAAGTATATTGAATGTCATTACAGCACCAAACATAAACCATTATACCCCCAAACACATACATTACAGCACCAAACAGCCATTTTGAAAAAAGAAAGAGCTCGACCCAAAAGGACTTCGGCACTGCAACACCTAAAAAACATATAATATAAATAATGTAGTTGATGTATTATATTTGGTTCATTTTGACGTTTTATAGTATGGATTTATACATTACTCCAGTTCATTGGTATTTTAAAACTAAGTATAACTCCAAAACTTGATGAGTATAAATTATTTCCTATTTTGAATTTAAACTTCAAATTTCAATTCAAACATATAAAACGTTTTATATGTTCGTTACAACTTTATAGTGTTTAACTGTATGAATTAAAACTTGAAATTTAAATTCAAACAGTTAAACACTATAAAGTAGACATTACACGCCCAAACTTAGTTTAGACATTATAGTGTATAAAAATAGACATAATAATGCCCAAACGTTGCCATTATAACCCCAAAACTTAGGCATTATATCTACAAAACGTATGCATTATTGTTCAAAAACTTTGACATTATAAATCCAAATTGGAGCCATTATAAATCCAAAAGTTAGACATTATTACTCCAAAAATAAGTCATTATAACTCCACTTAGACATTATACCAACAAATTAATTCCTGAAAGATTTAAAGCTCGTTCATTATATCTCCAAAAATTACATATTATAATTCCAAAACCTTGACATTATACCTCCAAAACTTATATATTATAGGTCCAAAAAAAATAGGATAACTCCAAAATTTAAGTCTTAATAAAAAAGTCATTAAAGCTCCAAAATTAGTTCATTAAAACTAAAGAACTATGTTCGTTACAACAGCAAGTTGGAATCAAATTAATTCATTAAAGCTCCAAAGTCATTAAAGCTCCAAAAATTAAGTCTTAACAAATTGTCTTCTTCCTTTGCCTTGTCTCCAAGTACAAAAACAGCAAATTGAAATCAAGAATTAGCCTAAAAACAAGTCAAATTTACTAGTTCACAAATGTTCCTTACAACAGAAAAATTCTAAATCATATTGTCTTCTTCCTTGGGGCATTTTTCCTCTGCCTTTTAACAGCTATTTGGGCCGGTTTTTGTTGTGCTCTTGTGCGCTTCTTAGGAGTAACAACCTTTAGAGGATCGGGAGTCCTAGCTGCCAAAATTTCAGGTAGTCTTTTAGGTTTTTCTTTGGCAAACTGCTTGGACAAATCTACTAATTTATCGCGGTTCATGTTAAGGTCGCTCAATAAGATCCTCGAAAAAATGGTAGCCCGATATAGCCTTCGATCATGAAGCTACAAACATACATCACATATTATATACATCACATTTAATATTGGAAAAAAGGCACAAAATAAAAATGCATGTACAAAAATCAAATGAAGAACCATTATAGAGACCTCAAATAGCGGACTGATGTCCATCGATCCTTGATATTGCTCCATGAAATATGCTAGGTATAAACCGCAATCCAAGGAATCGTCATTGACAGTCCAACCAAACTTCATCTCTTTAACAGGAAAAGAGACACAGTTTGCTGCTTCGTCATGCCCCATTACATCGGCGAAGTCGGTGAAGATATCGCGCTATATTTACGATTCATTAAAAAACAGATTAAAACAGTCTTCAAACATTGTGAACACAGTCTACAAAATAATGACATGATATTGAAAGCATCAAACATACCACTCCGCTTGCAACTCTATAGGCTTGTTCTCCGTCAGGACGCGCAATATTGTCAAAATAGCAAATTCTTTTGATAATCAAATCAATAACGATAAGCATATAGTGACCGGCGCAGTTGTACGGAATGAAGAACTAGAAAATGAAAACACCAAATAATTATTCTGCCCCAAAAAACATCAAACAAAAAACAGAAATCAAACAAACCATATAGCACCAAATAATTATTCTGCCCCAAAAAACAGAAATCAATATAGCACCAAAAAACAAACCATATACCATTATATCTTACAGCACCAAACAAAAACAATATAGCAACAAAAATCAAACAAAACATATACCACCCAAAAAACAAAAAACAGAAATCAATATACCATTATATCTTACATTATTGTCCCAAACAAAAATCAATATAGCAACAAAAACAAAACATTATACCACCCAAAAACAGACGTTATATTCCCAAAAAGATAACATTATAGACCCAAAACACAAAATTACAGCCACAATCAATCAAAAACCAATATATTTTACAGCACCAAAAATACCATTATATCAACAACCAAAGTATATCGAATGTCAATATAGCACCAACCATATACCATTAAACCCCCCAAACACATACGTTACAGCACCAAATATATACCAAACATCAAACCATTAAACCCCCAAACACAGACATTATAGTACCAAAAACATAATATTATAGATCCAAACACTACAATTACAGCCCCAAACAATGAAAAACATTACATTTTGTGACAAAAGGGCACATACCATGTTACATTCTTTAAAATCCGTTTCGCAAAAATCATCAGCCTAGAGCTTCCATGCCCCGATTACATCTCCCTTCTTTTCTTCTTGAGATGTATACTTATTGTTTTCGTTGATAAGAAAGTTCAACCAATGCTGAAGCACATAATGTAGTTATGAACATAAGTCAACTACTCCAAAACATTATAATCACAAATAAACGTGTACATTTAATCAAAGAAAATTTATATCAACATAAAACAAGTGGGAAAAAATCAAAAGTCACTTACACAGTGGTTTGACCCAAATTCGACATTCAGAACATTAGAAAACCCAAAATCAAACATAAAATCTAGCAACCGAAATTTCAGAAATTTCAAAATCTAGAAAACCCGAAATTTCAAAATCTAGAAAACCCAAAATCAAACATAAAACCCAAAATCAAAAATAAAATCAAATAAACCAAAATATACCCATTAAAAAAGAGAGAACAAAATCAAACATAAAATAAAAATGTCGAAATTCATACCATTAAAAATCCATTTAAATTTTGAAATAACCATTAAAAATGTCGAAATTCATACCTAGAATTGAAGATCTGGAACAATAAAAATGTTGAGGAAGCAACCAAAACCAAACAGTAGAAGAAACCGAAAATCGAAAGCCCTCTTCCTTGAAAATCGATTTGAAAATCTCTGAACAACCAAATGAACTCTCATAAATGAAAATCGAACGGTATTCAGTGGATATGGAAATGGAAATCAAACAAAATTGAAATGGAAACCAAATGGTTAGTGTCTTGGAAATTTCAGAATATTGAATGAAGAAGGAGAGGTTGAGTGAAGTAAGAGTGTAACTGTTGGGAAACGGGAATATGATTACACGCGGTTCTCAAGGAAATTAAATGTTTGAAATTTTATTTTTTTTTTTTTTTTTGAAAACGGCTGAATTCCAAGAAAGCTGATACTTGCCTTTCATAAGCTGGGCCGGCCCATTTAGTCCGTCTATCCTATAGACGGACTTTCCTGAGATTTTGTGAAAAATTTGTGATTACTTTTTGAGTTTTTTTGTTTACTGTGAGACAGTTGGGCTAGGCCCAACATAGGATATGCAATACTCATGAAGTAGATGACATGGAAGGCAAAGCTTCTACATTGTCATTTGTAATTTGTGGCAACCGGCAAGAAATGTCAATGGATTGAAAAGTCAGCATGATCCAAACATGCACTATTAATTAGTGAGTAGATGTACTGTCTATTAGTGTCCAAATATGCACTTGTTTCAACTTTCGTATATAGATAACTAGAAAATCCCCGTGCGATGTATAATTATTTTTTTATTGTTCTACATTATTTTAAAAATACAAAGAAAATAATTTGTACATTATTGGTTATTGACTTTCAATGAATTATTAATAGCATATAATAGCTAATATTTAATTTAGTTTTGACTTTAAAAGTACTTTTTTATAAGTTATGTATGATGTTAAATAATGTAATTTTTAATATTATATAAATTTTATTATCGCTATATAAGATTGTAAGTGACAAATTTTTATTTTTTGTTTCCAAAATGAAAGTTAGCAAATTATTATTTCAAAGAACAATTTTTTTGGTTTTTAAAATCAAAGTTATCAAATTATTATTGTGTATTGAACAATGAAAAGTTACACACATCTCATTCAAACAATTTAATGAAAGCTAGCTAATATAATGATAATTCACATATTTCTCATACACATTTATTAGCATATAATGATTGAATAACATCATCATTGATAAATGGAGGCAAAAAATCTCTTGAGAAGTTGACAACTCATCACTTTTTGAGTTTGCTTATGTCATCCGTATTTTGCTTTAGTATAATGTATAGATAGATTGGAAATTTATTTTTTTACAGTGCGGATTGAAAAAGGATAGCGGTAAGTGAAAATCGAATCAATACCTTATTTTAATATCTTTTTCGAGTTGAAAGACTGTTTATCTATATCGTCTTTTAATGTGTATGGGTTGTTGTCTTTCTTTCCTTCTTATACCCTTATCATATTTTGATGAGCGGGATATATTGGATACGATAATGATGATGATGTAATAAAGCATGACCAGCTTCAATAATAGCTCCATTGCAAATGACCCCAATGAACCTTGAAGCCTAATTAGACTCTTCTAAGAAAATACACACAAACTGTCAAACAAGATCTTATGAATGGTGTTTCCAAGCCAGCAGCACAGATATGATCAACGAAAATTCAAAGGATCTGCATCCATCAACTCTGTTTGGTTACAGCTTCCATGGCATTAACAAAAAGGGCAATTCAAGATTATATAGCAGAGCATTACGAATCGACAACCAGATCAGAACATTGGAAACATTTTCATAATTTCAAAGAAACAGCTCTGAAGGCAATCCAGCATGATTAAGAAGCTATCATGCAGCCTGCTGCATTTATCAACCTTGATCACAATAAATACAAGTCATGAAAGTGCTCTATTTCAAGCAATTGCGATTGCAAACTCTTAACTACACAACTATTACTTTATGTTTGAGTTCATGAGCGGATTTAGTGTCTGATCATTGAGGTCAATAGACATTATTTAATTCAATATAAAATCAAGTAGAATATGAAATATACTCTAGAAGAGTTGGATAGTGTATTATTTCCACTTAAGCGACCATTATTTGAAAACCGTGATGTGCATTTTACTAAATAAAAAGTTTTGACATCTTTTCCTTGATCCGAAACTATTTCAGTTGTATCACGTCTGAGAAAAAGAAGAGGGTACGCCACTTTATAAAGGTGAAGAGTAACTCCTATGCCTACCAATTGGTTGTTAGTAGTGAATCGCCTTTAAGTTTGTTTATGGATTACCTTTTATCCTCCTAATTTGAGTTTCCCAACCCATTTAGAAATGAGAACACAATGCAATGATCAAGTAAAATGATAACATAGGCACAAACGGCAATCAAGATCAAGGGTTGATGGAGAACATTATATTGATGGTACACATTTTCATTTTCATTATAAACGTAGAGATTCATATACAAGTATAGCTCAACAATCAAATATCAAACAAATATCAGGAATCACCAATCATGAACAATTGAAGTAGTGTTACATACTTACATTCATTTAAATAAATAAAATAAAATAAAAATACATAAAAAAAATAAAAATAAAAATAAAACTATAGCTCAACAATTGAATCAAAGATGTAAACCCAATCCAATCAAGTTTAGTTGACCTGTTTTTGATCTAATATTTTCATGTATTTATATATAAAAAAAGTATATGACAAAATACCCAAGAAGCATTCTTTAAAAAAAAATACCCAAGAAGCAAAATTGAACATTCTGAATCAATTGGTACAATCCCTGGCAAAATGACCTTGTTCACCACAATTGAAGCAATCCAATCTTCCAGCACCACCACGGCCGCCACCGCCAGCAGAATGAGCTCCTCTCCTTCCACGACCACGCCCACTTCCACGAGGTCTTACATCATCATCACCACCAGGAGGAGCATAACAATCTCTAGCAAAATGACCAAACCTGCCACAATTGTAACACTCAACAACTCCGGTACGACGTCGTCTGCCTAAAGGAACCACATCAATGGCTCTGCTTCTTCCATCCTCAGCAAGCTCCACCTTAAATTCCACTCTTTGACCATCATAAAGTGTCCTGAATCCATCAAATTTTATACATGTTTGATGAACAAATACATCATCACGAACATCTTCTTTTTCATTTTCAATTTCAGTTTGTAAATCAGGAGTAATAAAGCCAAACCCTTTCCAACCATTAAACCATTTGACTGTTCCTTTTAGTTTATCTCCTTCTCCTTCTGCCATTTTTGTGGTGGGAATAATAAAAAAAGGTTAGATTAAGTCAGATTTAGCATTACTGATTATTAGTACTCCACTTTTGGATAATGGGTGATAATGGTAATGGTATTAATTCTTTTTTTTTTTTTTTTTGTGCTGTGAAATGGACTGTTTCTGAGGAGTACTAGTATTATTCGTTGTTAAGAGTGCATAAAAAGTTAAGGGGTAGGAAATGAGATGTGGTGGTAGATTTTTCAATGTTGAGTTTAGGATTAGGTGTCAGTGAATGGATGGTGATGAACTGATGCTGGAGGTTGACGTCTTCTACAAGTGGGTCCCTCTAAGTCTTTAGTCTTCACCATTCACGCCTTCGATTTGCTCGCTTTACTCCTACTACTATCATCCTCTACGTTCTTACTTGGCAATATTACTTCACTTTTTCTTGTGCCAAAAAGGCCCACTAAACTGGGCTGGGCTGGGCTGGGCTCGACTTGGCAGATGCCTAGGGAAATTTTGAAACAAATAACCAAAAGTATATAAAAACACAAATTCTCAGGAAAGTCCGTCTATAGGATAGACGGACTAAAATGGGCCGGCCCATATTCTATTAATAGGAAATTAGGAGTTTTCAAATTAAAAAAAATTTAAAATAATTGATTTCATTGAATATAGCTTGTAATCATATTCCCGGGTTCCCAACAGTTATACACTTACTTCAAGACACTCAACCTCTCCTTCTTCATTCATTATTCTGAGATTTCCAAGACACTCAACCATTTGGTTTCCATTTCAATTTTGTGAGATTTCCATTCTGAGAGTTCCTTTTCTAATTTCTGAGTTTTCCATTTGGTTGTTCTGAGATTTTCAAATCGATTTTCAAGGAAGAGGGCTTTCGATTTTCGGTTTATTCTACTGTGTGGTTTCGGTTTCTTCCTCAACATTTATATTGTTCCAGATCTTCAATTCTAGGTATGATTTTCGACATTTTAACTTGTTTTTTTAATGGTTATTTCGAAATTTAAATGGGTTTTATAATGGTTTATGATTTTAAAATTTCTGAGTTTTATGATTGTGATTGCTAGATTTATTGTTTGATTTTGTTCTCTCTTTTTTAATGGGTATATTTTGGGTATTTGAGTTTTGTTAGATTTCCATTGTTCTGAGATTTGTTGATATATTGCTTGAAATGGGTATTTGAGTTTTGCTTGAAATGGGTGTCGAAATTCACTGTTCAATGGTTAGTTTTATTGTTTTTCTGAGTTTTTTTTTATTTTGATTTATTGTTCTTGAAATGGGTATTTGATGAAATATTCTACATATTTTGATTTTTGTTTCGGTTTTTTAATGGGTTGTTTATTGTCTTTTTTAATGTTTGAAATGTTGAAGTTCAGTGGTTATGGTGGGTTGTTTCGAAATTCATTGTCTTTTTTTTTTGTTCTTTAAATTTGTCGAAATAGTGAATTTTTTCAAATTTTCCAGTGTTTTAAAGTTGAAGTTCAATGGTTATAGTGAATTTTTTCGAAATTCATTGGTTATAATAAAATTGAACTTAAAGCACTGAAATTTTTCAGTGTTTGTTTTTGGTGCTATAATGATTTGAAACAATGTAACATGGTATGTGCCCTTTTGTCACAAAATGTACTGGTTTTGATTTTTTGGGGCTGTAATTTATGTGTTTGGATCTATAATATTATGTTTTTGGTACTATAATGTCTGTGTTTGGGGGTTTAATGGTTTGATGTTTGGTGCAGTAATGTTTTATGTTTTGTGTTTGGGACTATAATGTCTATGCTAGGGGCTATAGTGGTATATGTTTGGTGTTGTAATGTATGTGTTTGGGGGGTTTAATGGTTTATGTTTGGTGCTATATTGACATTCCATATACTTTGGTTGGTGCTATAATGATATATGTTTGGTGCTGTAAAATATATTGGTTTTTGATTGATTGTGGCTGTAATTTCATGTTTTGGTCTATAATGTTATCTTTTTGGGACTATAACGTCTGTTTTTGGGTGGTATAATGATTTTTGTTTGGTTGTGTAATGATTTGTATTTGGGACTATAATGTCTATGTTAGGGGCTATAATGGTATATGTTTGGTGCTGTAATGTAAGTGTTTTGGGGGTATAATGGTTTATGTTTGGTGCTGTAACTTTGTGTTTGTGTTTGGGTAATGTAAGTGTTTGGGGGGTATAATGGTTTATGTTTGGTGCTGTAATTTTGTGTTTGGGTATATAATGTTATCTTTTTGGGACTATAACGTCTATTTTTGGGTGGTATAATGGTTTGTTTTTTGGTGCTATATTGATTTTTGTTTGGGACTATAATGTAAGATATAATGGTTTGTTTTTGCTGCTATATTGATTTCTGTTTTTGGGGGCAGAATAATGATTTGTGTTTGATGTTTGTTTGCCCTTCTTTTGTCACTAACACATGTTTTGGTTTGATTGTTATTTTCATTTTCTAGTTCTTCATTCCGTACAACTACGCCGGTCACTATATGCTTATCGTAATTGATTTGATTAGCAAAAGAATTTGCTATTTTGACAATATTGCGCGTCCTGACGGAGAACAAGCCTATAGAGTTGCAAGCGGAGTGGTATGTTTAATGCTTTCAATATCATGTCATTATTTTGAAGACTGTTTGAAGACTGTTATATCACAATGTTTATCACAATGGTTGAAGACTGTTTTAATTGGTTTTTTTAGGAATCGTAAATATAGCGCGATGTCTTCACTGACTTCGCCGATGTCATGGGGCATGACGAAGCAGCCGACTGTGTCTCTTTTCCTGTTAAAGAGATGAAGTTTGGTTGGACTGTCAATGACGATTCCTTGGATTGCGGTTTATACCTAGCATATTTCATGGAGCAATATCAAGGATCGATGGACATCAATCCGCTATTTGAGGTCTCTATAATGGTTCTTCATTTGATTTTTTACATGCATTTTTTTTTGTGCCTTTTTTCCAATATTAAATGTGATGTATATAATATGTGATGTATGTTTGTAGCTTGCTGATCGGAGGCTATATCGGGCTACCATTTTGACGAGGATCTTACTGAGCGACCTTAACATGGACCGCGATAAATTGGTAGATTTGTCCAAGCAGTTTGCTAAAGAAAAACCCAAAAGACTACCTGAAATTTTGGCCGCTAGGACTCCCGATCCTCTAAAAGTTGTTACTCCTAAGAAGCGCACAAGAGCATGCCAAAAACCTGCCCAAATAGCTGCTAAAAGGCAGAGGAAAAATGGCCCAAAGAAGAAGACAATTTGATTTGAAATTTTTTTGTTGTAATGAACATATTTGAACTTGTAAATGTTTGAAATGTTTTTAGGCTAATTCTTGAGGACGATTTGCTGTTTTTATACTTGAAGAAGACAAGACAAAGGAAGAAGACAATTTAATTAATGAACAAAATAGAAGACAATTTGTTGTTTTTATGCTAATTCTTGAAGACATTTATTTCTTATTATTCAGAACATAGTTTTGAAGTTGTACATGTTTGCTGTATATATTATTCAGAACATATTTCTGTAGTTATAATGAACTAATTTTGGAGCTTTAATGACTTATGTTTACAACTTTTTAGTAAGACTTAATTTTTGGAGTTATACTAACTTTTTTTTGGAGCTATAATATATAAGTTTTGGAGGTATAATGTCAAAGTTTTCGAATTATAATTTTTAAGTTTTGGAGATATAACTTATTTTTGGAGTTATAATGTCTAAGTTTTGGAGCTATAATGTCTAAGTTTTTCGATTTATAATGGCTTAGTTTTGGAGTTAAAATGTCAACGTTTTGGAATAATAATGCCTAAGTTTTGGAGTTATAATGCCTAAGTTTTGGGGTTATAATGGCAACGTTTGGGCGTATAATGTCTAATTTTTGGAGCTATAATGTCTACGTTTTGTAAGCTAATTGTTTGGGCGTATAATGTCTACTTTATAGTGTTTAACTGTTTGAATTAAAATTTCAAGTATAAGAGTTATACTCATCAAGTTTTTGGAGTTATACTTAGTTTTGGATTTAAAATACCAATGAACTGGAGTAATGTATAAATCCATACTGTCAAAATGAACTAAATATAAAACATCAACTACATTATTTATATTATATGTTTTTTGGGTGTTGCAGTTCCGAAGTCCTTTTGGGTCGAGCTCTTTCTTTTTTCAAAATGGCCCTTGATCCTCTTTCTTCGCCCCTTAGTAACTGATTTTTCGGGGTCTAATACCAAGACTCCTACACCCGATACACTATTAACAGACGGTTGTTCTTGAAGTGACTTATCTAACAACTTTTGTACTTCTTCATATGTTTTGTTACACATTTCATCAACCAACCTTCTAGCATCTTTGTTGTTTTGTGCTCTCAAGATCATATCATACATTTTCCGCATAACATTGTGCCTCCATTGAAGAGATAATAACCTTTGTTGCTTATCATTGTTTTGACTACTAGGTTCTTCGTTGTTGAACATCTTCTCCCACACACTTTTTTTGGCACCCTTTGTCCATCGAGATAGGATGTACTTTTCCGGTATTTTATCTATGGAGTGATTGTTGATCCGCTGGGGTTTCATTTGAACGGACCTCTTTTTTTTTTGCCTTGACACGAACACACGTAATACCTCTCTACTACTACATCTTTTGTTGTTCTTTGTGTGTACTTTTTAATTCCGAAACCCGTCACTCGTGCATGTGATGTGTAAAGCTGCTCTAGTTCTTCTATTGTTTTGGCAGTAATGCCTTCAAGTGAACTAAATATGTCTACGTTTGATAAATCAGTAGCACATTTCTGCTTATTTCCTTCAGAAGCCTCAATTACTTCATTACAATCATCTATGCAAATATTCAAATATAAAAATTATTGACCCAAAGACAATTTATTATAACACCAAACATATACCATTAAACCCCCAAATCACAGGCATTATAACCCCAAACATAGACAATTAAACCCCCAAAAATATACCATTACACCCGCAAACACATGCATTATAACCTCAAACACACATTATTATAGCACCAAACATATACCATTATACCCCAAAACATATACCATTAAACCCCCAAAACACGTATGACACTTGAAAATGCAATCAGCTAAGCTCCTCACTGAAATTTATTTACAAATGCACCAAAAATGTACCAAAAACATCAACTCAATCGATTATATCAACAAACATATACGATTAAACCCTCAAAACACAGGCATTATAACCCCAAACATAGACAGTTATAGCTTCAAATACACATCATTATAGCACCAATCATAAACATGACAGTTAGTCCAAAACATAGACAGTTATTCCCAAACACACGATATTATAGCACCAAACAAAAACCATTAAATTCCCAAACACACCTTCGTAGAGGCATATAGCATTGTTAAGGTCGTTCGCATTATCTCCATCTCGATGAACTAAAAATACACAAAAAAAAATTAATAATTAAATAAACTATTGCTCAAATTTAAGTAATTTTAATTAGAATTTATTGAAAAAAAAAAGGAATTAAAGAAGTTTGGAAATTTGTATTCTTCATTAAAAGAGAATTAAAGGAGTTTGGTAATTAGTATTCTTCAATAAAAATTCATCCAGTTTGACAGTAGGTAGTCTTGAAAATTCATCCATTTGAAAATTCTATTTATCACAAATATACTCATCCGCCATTGAAGCTTGGAATACGCTTGAAAATAAAAACAATTAGTATTCGACATTAGTACCTTCGTCTTCCATTTCATTTTGGAAATTCTCATCCGCCATTGAAGCCATTGATGAAGCTTGGAGAAGAAAAAAAAAACAGAATTAATTTTACATGAACATATGCGAGAACATAAACGCTCAATATTAATAAATACAGTTACGTACTATGCGCCATATCCTTTGAATATGTTTGATCAAATTCAGACATTATATCTTCCATTGTTGTTGCAGATTTTGATCTTTAATTTTGCTTTTCTAATGGAGTTTGTGTCTTTAGTTTGGATGTTCTGGAAATTATCAAGGAAGATGAATTGTCTTTTGGTATTCTAGCCAATTTTGGGTCCGTTAATTTGGCAGGAAGAAGCAGTTAAGAGTTTCTAGGGAAAGGGAAGACCATTTAGTTTTCCAAAATTGACAGCCGGCGGTTACTACAATTTTTTTTATTCTTTTTCCTTTTTCTCCAAATTAAAATACTCATTTTGTGGTTGGGCTGGGCTTTGGGGTCTCCGTCTATACAATAGACGGTCTCCCATAAGACCTACTGATATAAAAAAGTTACATTATGGCTAATTTTTGAAACTATTTTCCAAAATAAGCAGTTTGGGGCTGTTCTCATTTAGTAACAGCGAACAAAGGTAAAGGGTTTAAAAAAAAGCAAAGGGTTTGTTCGTTGTTACTAACAGCAACAAAGCTAAAACCTGGTCAAACAAGAAATTTGTTGTTTAAAACTCGCATTTGTTCGTTGTTACTAACAGCGAACAACAACTGGATGTCAAAAATAGTTAAAGTCTTTGTTCGCTGTTAGACCTTCAGTCGTTGTTCGCTGTCACTAACAGCGAACAATCCCAAACAACCAAATTAAAGTCTTGGGAATTATTTTGCAATGTTTATTATTGTATGAATTTTTTATATTTTTTATTTAGTTGTTTCAAATTTTCGGCATTAAGTTCACATTGCTAGAAAATTTATAATTAATAAGCATTTTCTTATAAAGAAAACAACCAAATTAAGCTCTGGAAAAAAATTATTTTCAAACTAAGCGTCAAGTCAAAATTATGGTTAAATATATTGTTTTTAAACCCTAATGAGTTGTAAATGGTAAAGTAAAGTACATAAATATATTGATAATTTGAGAAAATTTCCCTCTAGGTTTTCTCTCTAGCCTGGTATGTTGTTTTCTTATCTTCATCCATTGAAGTCTTGTCTTCTTTGTTCCTTTTGTCTTTTCATCGAAGCTTTCCTGTTCTTTTATCTTTTCTGGTCGGTGGTTTTGTCTTCACTGATTCACTGATGGCGACATTGAAATTCTCACAAGATGATTCTAGGGTATCGAGTAATTCCTCAAAACTTGATAGAAATAATTCCAATCTTGCGAACGAAATAATCTTTGTTCCTCACACAGAGAAGGATAAACATGAGTACAATCTTGATGGTAACCTTTCTGAAGATGATGATGACGTGGAATGGGAGGATGACGCAGGGGAGGAGGAAGAAAATAAGTTGAAACTCGGGCTTATTGGAAGATTATGGACGGAGCGAAATGTTAATCTCAATGCCTTCATGAATACTATCAAAAGTATTTGGGCGCTAAAGCATGGCTTAGAAATTAGTAATATCGGTCAGAACAAATACCAATTCAATTTCATCATTTGAGAGATAAGAAGAAAATTGTGGATGGGCAACCTTCACATTTTGATCATCATTCCCTTTTCTTGGGGGAATTGAGTGATCTTGAGAAACCATCGGAGGCCAATCTTGTTCACCTTCCTGTATGGGCAAGGTTCTATGATGTTTTGTTCAAGGGGAGACAAAACGAAAGCAATGCTATTATTTAAGGGAATAAGGTAGGGGAATTCTTGACATATGATATAAGAGATAAAACAGGTATAGAGAAGTCTATGCGAATTTGGGTCCTTCTTGATGTTCGAAAACCACTAAAGAAACATATCAATTTGAAGATGCGGGGGGGCTTCTCAAACCGTGTAACTTGTCAAATACGAAAAACTTCCATTATTCTACTTCTATTGTGGTAAGCTAGGGCATGGTACCAAAGACTGTGATGACTTTCATGGGGAGGGATCGCCTACAAAAAATTTTCATGGGGGCCTCAAGGCATCACCGTGGACACCGATTCGAGAGTCCGAAGAGGGGGACATAGGAGGTGATCTCTCTGGGCAAGCACGTAGGCTTTTTGTTGTAAAATCTTCCACTCCTTCCCCTTCTTCTCCCATAAAAGATAAAGTTGCGTTTGTAGCACAATTCCTGGATAATGTGGTCTTGGGCTCCAAGGGGGAAGATAAAGACAGAACAGGAACCAAAGAAAACATATATGGTCATATCGCGGAGGAGACTAGGCTGGCTCCCAAACCAAATGAGAATTACGAGGAAGGGGGGATGCCCCTGTCCCTGTGGGTGTTCCTTAGTTCGAGCCCAACCAAGAACATGTGGACAATAGGGCAAATAAATGAAAGAGAGTCAATAGATATGGGTCGAAGTCTAAAGATTTCTCGTCACCGAAAGCAGGTCTGAGGAGTAGTACGAAAAGACCAAATGATGTTGATTTGATGTTGTACACGCCTGACTTTAATGATGATAATCTCAAAAAACGAGTTGCTCCTATGGAGGTTGAAGACGATTCTGGTGCTGAACATGTGGCGGGCTCCACTTCTAGGGCCCTCGGTGGAATATGATGCCTTTCATCTGCTGGAATTGTCGTGGGCTGAGGAACCCCATGACAATTGATTCCCTCAAAGATCTCGTGAGACAGTACTCCCCTTCTTTGATTTTCTTGTCGAAAACGAAATGTTATGCAGCTGATATTATACGTGTTCAAAAACGGCTAGGCTTTACCAATGGTGTGTGGGTAAATCCTAAGGGTCGAGCCGGAGGATTAGCTATGCTTTGGAAGAAGGATGAGGAGATCAACCTCAGGACGATGAGTAGTAGGCACATTGACGTTAGTATAAATAATTTCATTAGAATAAAGAAAAGTATAATTAATATAGTTATTTTATTAATATAGCATGCTCCATTCGGCTATTCGGTTTGCCTGTTTGGATGTTCTAGGTCCACATCCAACATAGGTAGTCCAAAACTAACTTTGGAAAGTTTGGTCTTCTTCTTCATCACACATTACACACCATTCATTTTGCAGTTAGTCTTTTGAGAAACGTCTCTGTATCTGAAGCTCATCCCAATAAAGATTAATGTCTACTTATCATATTTTTATTGTCTACCTACATTATCTTTAATATTTACTTACCGTATCCTTAATGCCTACTTTCAGTAATTTCATTATTTACTTACATTATTCTTAATGCTCACTTATAATATTTTAAAAAATATATCATAGACCAGCTCAATGAGAGATATCTCTCAATTTGTGTTCATTCTAATAATTCACCTACTCATCTCTTGTCATCTCTTTATGAGACTATCGTCTTCTTTAATTCAGGTATCCGTTTCTGTTTATCTACTTCAATCGGTATTCTTATTCACACTCAAATCTACCTAACAATTCTTTGATTGACATAGCCACACCATCATATTCTTTTCAGTATTCCGAGGTAATTCTCTTTTCTATCTATTTTTTTATTATTAAATCTTTTTAATTTCGATCTTTTCCCGAATGTTACATCATATTGCACTCATAATATAAAATACATTTATTTTTGCCTTTTACATCACTTTTTATAATTGGAAAAGTCATAAAAGTAATATTTAATTTTCAACAAAAAGGTTCTAAATGGTTGTATTGGACTTAGGACTTTGGATTACATGTTAGTGGAGGATATATCTTTTGGCTTCTCCAATCAGTTAACAAGTACAGTATTAGACACTAATTCTAATTTAATCTGATTTTAATTATATTTGATTTGATTTATTTCCTTCTTTTTGGATTTTCTGAAGCGGTCAACATTTATATTTAGTACTGTAATGGATTAAAGATGAACAAAATATTCTAATTAACTTGATAATTTTTTCCAAGTACTGTATATTGGGATTTTGGGTCAATTTTGACCTAGTTTTTCTTGCACTCTTGAACAAACATTTTTTAGTGGTGTTTTGATAGAATTGATGAATGGAAAACATATGCATAAAACTAAGACTTCTAAATAGTGTTATTTGTTGATGTCAGATTAAGTTGCTGTTTGATTAGAAAACTTTTTGATTAATCAAAATATTTATTTGAGGTGGCTTATGTATAAAACAAGGATTTGATGATGACAATGCCAATTGTTTAGTTACATTGGCTATCCTCAATGCCCCACGCCGCACGCAATATTTTTTCCAAAAATCAAACCCTCACACTTCTCCTCTCCATTTTTCCCACCTTCACCTTTCAAAACCCTTACAATCTGCCGCACCGACTGTTTGGTGTCAACTCCACCCAGGCAGCTACTGTCAGCCCACCGAACTGCCTTAGCCAGCCATGAATACCAAACCATGTATATACTTTTTTTTTTTTTAATTTTTCTTTCTTTGCACAAGAGTTTTGAATTTGTACAATTGTTATAGATTTCTCATTTCAGTGAATGTTAATTGGTAAACATTGTTTGTTCGATTGATGATTATATTATACCCCAAATCATATTTGTAATCAATTTAGCATTTTTGGTTAATTTGGTGGTAAATTTATGAATGCAAGCTGTATTTTCTTATAGCACTTCTATTACTAAGTGGTGTATAATATTATCAAAGATGAATCACTCATTTGGCTTTGCTATTGAATCTGCAATATTCTATATTGCAATTGATTCTGTAATATTCAACTGGCAAATCAATCAATTGATTACCTATTGCTTTTGATTATGCATCATTGAATGTCCTAATTTCCACATAAATAAACCATGTCATCATCATATTCAAGGCTTTTTTTGCTTCCTATTGAGTTGTGTTATGACTTATTGATATTGGTTAAGCAGATTTCAAACTTGATACCCATGTCATGACTCATGGTAGGTGATTTGAACTTGTATTTGTATCATGGTTTGATTATATTACGATGATGATGTGAGTCCATGCTCCTTGTGAGTAATTTATAATCAACTGATTGTGCCAGTCTCAAAAAATAGCATAAAGCACCTCAAATGTTCTAATTTACCAAAAAATAAAACGATTTAATAGAAAGAGTAGGCCAAAAACAATACTAGAGCAAATAATGCTATTTTATCCGTTCTGAGTTGTATTGATGCTTGGTTGTTTATTTTCTCTTCTGTCTGTTGTGCATCTATGTGACTTTACTATGATATCATTTAATTATTAAAAATCAGTAAGTGGCCTAACCTTGTTTTGACTTGTACGTTCTTTCCTATTTGTCATGTGCATCCACCATTTTTGATAGAATATGCCCACATTTGTCATTCTGTTTTGTTGTAGAGGCAATCTGAAGTTTCCAGTCTTGTTTCCAGCGAAGGTTTCTACAGACAAATGGCTGCCAGTGAATCTGGCATAGCCAATACAGATGAAAGAACTAATGATTCTTTAAGACGAACGCATAGTGCTGGATTATGTATGAGAGGGCATCCAACAGGAGGTATTCCACTTTCTTTAGAAAATACGGGAGAAAATGGGGCAGATAGCAGTCAGCTAATGCATAATGTGTCAATTGCAAGGACTAATAGCAGTGGGGCCTCTCTTAGAAGGTTATTTAGCATGTCAAATTCTTCTCAACCTCAGTTTGAGGAAAACCTGGAAAATGAAATCGTTTCACAGGCTGGAGATGTTGGAGATAAGATTTTTAGCAGAAGAGGAAGTGAGAGGGAGAGTGTCCGATTTGCCATGGAACAAGGGGTTGTTTT
Organism: Amaranthus cruentus; assembly: GCA_019425755.1. Taxonomy (NCBI): domain Eukaryota; kingdom Viridiplantae; phylum Streptophyta; class Magnoliopsida; order Caryophyllales; family Amaranthaceae; genus Amaranthus; species Amaranthus cruentus. Next base: position 13,025,966 of record CM033455.1, read on the forward strand.
TCCTATTCCGGAAGACCTTTTGGTTTCTTATGGATTTTGGTCTCATGATAATTTCAATGTTAACACGATCTCTCCAGCATCGCCATTAGTGTCTGATATTGTTACTCCACCTCCTACGAATGCTCTTTTGCATAAGAAAGAAGTAAGTTCATGTCTAAGTTTACTAGTTGTTGATTTTGCTTGATTTATTGTACATTTTGGATGATACAATTGCCTCAGCTTATCCCTTTGCATTATTTGATGACAGAAAGAAAAGAAAGAGCTGCCAACTTTTGTTGAATATTGTTCCTATCTCATACATTTAGCTGTCTTTGGAATTGTTGGGGTAAGTGATTTTATTCTTACATGTTTTCTATGAGGCTGATTTTGCTAGCATGATCTTGTGCTTTGATTGCTCTTGATATCAACTGTTAAATTGGATCAGAGAATTAATCATGTATTTTGGCATCATGTTCTCTACTGGTTTTTCATTTTGTAAACACAAGAGGATTTCAAATTCTTTAATGTTATGTTTGGGAATGATGATTTCATTTGAAAATATAGATTTGATTCAAATTTAGTGTTTGACAAATACAAAAAATTCAAATTTGGATTTGAGTTACCATTGTTATAAAAGTAGTTAAAGATGAGGATTTGAGAATGATTTCTCAAACCTTGTCATTCTTAAATTCTTCATTAATTATTTCATAATTGAAATCTACAATTCGAAATGAAATACTTGTTCCCATATGCAACCTTAAGATTCATAAGCCTACAAATGTTACATTTAAACTTGTGGAGAAAATTGAAAAGCTAATTGTTGTTTCTTGCCATGTCATAAATGTGAGGTTTTTCTAGTTAAATATGTAGCTTATTGTTTGAATTTGCAATATCTAATCTTGTAGGTCCTAACCAGGTATCTACTGCAAAAACTGTTTGCGTCCAATGTTCATGTGACAAGTGATGGGAGCATCCTATATCTTGATCTTCCATCAAATATGGTTTGTTGTTTTAATTTTTAAATCCTTTGATTCAATATGTTTATGGGATCATGAAATTACTGTCTTAGAGTCTTTTACTCTCTGATACACCCTAGAAGCTAGTCCTTAGAACAAGCTAATTATTCGTTTAGTTTTCTTTCCTTAGAAACAAAGATGAGAGTTGCAACATTTTCATATTCTGAATTTTGTATACTTGTAGGTTGGTTCTTTCCTAATGGGATGGTTCGGTGTTGTATTCAAAGCAAACATAGCTCACATATCAGATCATCTAGCAGTTGGACTTAGCACAGGTTATTTAGGAAGCCTTACCACTTTTAGTGGTTGGAACCAGAAAATGTTGGAGCTTAGTGTCAATGGGCATTGGGTTTTTGCTGTGTTGGGCTTTGTAATAGGTAATTAGTCTTTTGTGGCATTATCAGCAGTGGCTTGTTAGTATAATTCTTTATGAAAACTCTTGTCATTGAAGTTTTATCTTCCCAATAATTTTTTATCTCTGCGTACTTGCAGGATTGTTTCTTGCTGCTTATTCAATCATTTTTGGAATTGAGACAGCAAATGGTCTAAAGTGGATTCTCGGAAAGACGGGAAAAAGCTCTAGTTTGAGGAACTTCAGAGTGAATAGCCTGAAGAGTCACATTATAGTTCTATCAGTGTTAATATTGGTATGGGGTGGCTTATGGACTACAAGTGGAATCTTAGAGAAGCAAGAGTTTAAAAACGGTGGAAGTGAAGCTCAACTTTGGTTGGGTTGCCTTGTCGGTCCCTTAGGGGTTTGGTTAAGGTGGTGGCTTGCTCGGTTAAATGGACGCGGGTTGGGGCAAGCAGGAAGATGGAAGTGGATTCCATTCGGGACTTTGGCTGCTAATGTGTCCGCAGCATGTGTAATGGCAGGTCTGGCTACATTGAAGAAAGCGGTAAGAATTGATTCGAGAATTTTTGTTCTTGTAGCAGTCACACAAAACTTGTTCATATTCATTTACCTATTAAGTTTGTGGCATGCAATTCTGTATGTTCTGATTGTCCTTAGTCCTTACAATCTAGGTTCTATTGGTGTTTATAGTCATAAGGCCCCTCCCCCTTTGGTAATCAATATTAAATGATGGGATTAAATGAGAATGATTTGTAGTGTAAATTTTTATGATATGTATCGTGTTATTCCCGTGGTGATGAAAGTTTGATCATACAAAAAATTTTTATTCACAATTTTTCATTACCACTTAATACCATATTTTTAAATGGTAATAAATTGGAATGAATTTTGTGAAAAAAAAAAATTTGTTGGATGAGATATGCATGACCGTTAAAATTATCTAGAGATATTCGTACCAAAATTACGCTAGTTTTTCGTTATCATTTCCACTCTTTAATACCAATAACCAAAGGAGCGTTAATGTTTTGACTTGTGGAAGTGGTTTTTGGATCTTGCTTCAACTTCAACTCTAATTGTGCATGAATACCATTGAGTTCAAGTTATTTCCAAAATTAGATAATGAATTGTAGGGATTTTAATAAGTAAATTGCATATTATATAGATATGCTTCGTTAAGAGTCTGAAACTGTTAATTTTTGTAGGTGAAAACCAAGAATTGTGACACAATTGCATCCGGGATACAGTTTGGACTAATGGGATGCTTAAGCACTGTGTCCACATTCATGGCGGAATTTAACGCAATGAGAATGAGTCCTCATCCATGGAAGGCATACGCTTATGCATTCATCACTATCGTCATTTCATTTGCCTCGGGAACTTTGATTTACTCGGTACCTGTGTGGACATTGGGCTACAATTAGACTTTTTCTTCAAAATATTTACAAAATTCAAAATTTTTTTGTGCAAACATAATTTATTTAGATAGGCAATTTCAACTTACCTAATGAATAGTTGAAACTCATTTTAAATCTTTCAGATAGTGTACATCAAGTCATCAATACACAAATAAAAAGAGTCAATTTCCTATTTCCTCCCCTTCATATTAGTCACAAGATTAACAAAGGAGAATGCAACTTTTTTTCCTTCTTTTTATAGACTAGTAGTGGGGCCGCGCGCAGCACGCGGTCCCCCAAGTTACACGGTTAAATTTAAAAATGCTATTTATATACTTCTATGAACAATAATTCAAATGAAAATATTATAATGTCAACATGTTGCAAAGGTGTGAAGGATAAAATAGTAGAAGATAAAAAGTAGTAAACAACAACATCAAATTAAGACATGAAAACGTATTCAAAGCTTTATACGTTCAACCATAAAGCTTAGCTAGAAAGTTCAAGAAACCAAACAATTCAAATGTAAAGGTAAATTTGTATATCATATGCTTGTTCAATGAAAATACCTTTGAACAAGCGTAGTTATCTTTTAAACCAAAGGTTGATAGCTCTTTAAAACAACGTGCAACAATTTTCTAGACAATCATGTTGGACATCGAGTAATTAACAATTCAAGTAATCAAATCGAATAAATAATCTTTAAATAACAATTTAAATTTAAATAAAATAATTAAATTTTTAATTAATGATTCAAGTAATCGAGATGATATTTCATGCTTATGGTGACAAGAAATACATAATTGCGTATCAATGTACCACGATGAATACTAATTTTTCATTCAAAAATAACTAGAAAGAGAGTAAATGAAAGTGATAACGTACATCTAATGACTCCAAGCTCTCCTGCTCTCAAAAGGTTATTAGAATATTTCCGGAAAAAAATATCATGTAGCTCAATACCTTATCCAAATTAATCCATTTTTCATTAAATACTCCCTCGATCCCTCTCATTTTGCACGTAGTGCAAGATAAATAAAATTAGTGGAAAATAATTAGAGCGGAGAAAATGAAAAAAAAGTAAGTGATTGAGATGGAAAGAGAATATAAATTTTAGAATGAGTTTAAAAGAAGTGGGATAAGGGACAAACTAAAATAAAAAAGGAGCAAAATAAAAAGGATAAGTAACAACAAACATCAAAAATTATAAACGAGGAAAGAAATATGGCATTAGATGACATGATTAAACATTATAGAAAAGTAAATAACAGATTGAATACAATAACCCAGTTAATAAGGTGAGAATCATTCTATACAATCTATTTATTTACTATGGTGGAACTCAAAAAATTTACTCAGATGCTTTATTTCTACGCCATTTTAGATGTTTCATCAGTTAGAAACTCTTTTTTTGATCTAATCAATTACTCAACAAACAAATAAAATACAATAACGAAAAAATAAATAAGATTCAAGACGAAATGGAACTAAAATATGTGTAAAGTCAACAAACAAATAGAATGAAAAAAAAATTGTACAAATACCACAAAACTAAAACAACAAATGAACACAAAATTTCAGTATAACAAAATTACATAACAATTCTAGAATCAAATAGAAAATACCACAAAACTAAAAACCTAACAAATGAAACTCAAGATGAAATGGAAAAAAAAATTTAAAAAAAAAAAATAAAAAACTTAGATTAGGCATAAAACTACAAAAATAGAGTAAAAGAGAGGAGAAATATTTGTATTAGTTGAAACTGGCAGAGAATTGGAGAGAGAGAGATAGAGAAAACAAAGAGAATGAAGAAGAAAATGACAGAATGGAATAGGAAAAATGGTATTTTTCTAAGTAAGAGTAGAGTTATAAGAAAAAGGAAAATTGGTAAAAAGTGGTAAAGCCAATCGAAAAAGGGTCTACGAGTCAGATTCGGGTCTACCTGTATTCAGACCCTTAAAATATTTTTGGACCCGAACCCTATGGTCCTAAAAAAAAACCTTAACTTAAAAATTGGGTAGGGTCTGAATAGGGTCTTGGACCCGTAGCCATCTCTATCTCCAAATATTAAAGCAAGGCAAGAATAAGATGACAATAAACATGAACATGATGTAATAGCTTATAGCTACTACTTTATCAAGAATCATACTCTTAGCATTTTGATCACATTGACAGGCTAAACTATTATATCAAATCAGAGGGATAAAATTTCACAATATACTTTGCTCAGATACTTCAAAAACAAGTACAATGACCAAAAAACCCAAAGACCACTCATAAAAAGCTTTATTATAGTGAAACAAGAGCATATAATCATAACTAAACAAGCTACAAAACATCACTGCACAAACTAACTTTTCCCAAATATCCTTAATTCCATGGCATAAAACAGTCTCCATCATCCTGGCATCCTGTATTTGAACCTCTGGTATCCACATACAACAGACAAGTCGTTTCCACTCACTGAATTCTGAAAGGTGAAAGGTGAAAGCAATTCAAAGCACCTCCCCTGTACGGGCAAAGTTCGCAAATATCGCAAGAAACCAATTACTTTTTACATAGAACACAAATCTGATTACCACTGAATGAAAAACATCAATTATAACTTTTAACAATTTAACTCTCCTAAATCGCTTAAGCAGAAGCTGGTTATAACAAACTAAAAAATCTGGCACGAAACCTAAGTAGATAATTTTATAATCTAGCGAGGAATCGAACAAAATAAGTAGCATATCCAACTTTAGTACTCTATTGTTTTACTGTAGACCGATAATTTTAACAAATACACCAAAAGTAACAACTTGCTACTAAAAAATGCCAGATTTATAAGTCCCTCAACAATGCCAGATTTATCATTGATAACCACTAAAATTAAACAAGCCTAGGTACAATTGTCTAATATCAAAATTATATAAATACTAGTATAAAAACCCGTGTAATTCACGGATTTTTAAATACGTTTATAACTTAATGAAATTTTAGAAGAATGAACATCTTCGATTATTGATGTTTTATAGAAGAACATCTTCCATTCATATTTGGTTGATCTATACTCGCTCACTGCAGGGTTAAGTCTAAATTTCGAAAAAAAAAAAATGATTTCCCTAACACACAGGATTTAGAATGAGTTAACATTGTAAATTTTTCCATTGAAGCCATTATAGATGTTCTCTTTTTGTCCACCAGGATTAAGTGAATAGACGTGGTCACATCTCTCTTTTTATACTCCCACATATGTATGACATTTGCATTAATTTTCAATGTCCCCCTATCACTTTGTATTTCCTCAATGTAATTTAAGCTCATGGTTATAATTGAAAATATTATTCACCAACACTGAAGCTTGAGGAAAAAGAAATGATATGAGCAAATAATTAAGTTGGTCAAATGGTGTATTTATATTGTAGTTCATGCCATTGTATAGAAAAACAATTTCTATTTTTGTCAACTTATAAAATTGACTGAATTGAAATTACTTCAATTAATATTCCTGCCATTAATATAAATCATAATTTTTTATTTTCGTAAAAGAATAAAATTGTCTGAATTGAAATTCCTGCAATTATTAGTCCTGTCATTATTATGAATCCAATGTTTTATTTTTGTAAAAGAATAAAATTGACTGAATTGAAAATTCTGCAATTAATATTCTTGCCATTAATATTTATGTCATTAATATAAATCCAAATTTTTATATTTGTAAAGAATAAACTTGACTGAATTGAAATTCCTGCACTTATTCCTGCTATTAATATGAATGCAACATTTTATTTCCGTAAATGATTAGAATTGACTGAATTGAAAATCATGTAATTAATATCCCTGCCATAAATATTCTGATAATGCTGGCCAATAAAAAAATTACACATAGCACTCTCTTATTCAATCTAATTTTCTTTACTATACAACAAAATTAATACTCCCTCCGTTCCTTTTTGATGTTCCTATTTGGGTTTTTCACCAGGATTAAGAAAAATGGAATCTTTGGTGGTAGTGGGTATTATTTTAATTATATAGTAGTGGAAAGTAATGATTGTATTGGAAGTATGAGAGAAAAAATAATTAAATAATAGTGTAATGTAATGATTGTATTGGAAGTATGAAAGAGAAAATAATTAAATAGTAGGGTGAAGTAAGGAAAGTGGGGTTTTAAGGGGTAAAAGGGGATGAAAACTTTCCAAAAATGGAAAGTATTCTAAAGTGGAAAAACTTATGGAACTACCCGTTATAGTAAGGTGGAAAAACAAAAAGGAACGGAGGGAGTATAGTGTATGATTATATGGGGTCTTCTAAAAAAACAAAGAAGAAAATTGTTATATTATACCTCTAAAAAGAACAATATAATATCATTATTCTTCACAAGGTCTCTTATTTCTTTGTTAGTGCTTCATAAAAAATCACAAACATGTAAACATTATTTATTATTTTAAAAGAGAATCCATAAAATAAAACTTATAATCTATAAATTATTTCAATAAGTGATTCAAATAAAATATATATGGATTTTTTCTTATAAAAATCACGGGCCATATAAATTAGAACATTGGCACTATAAAAGCGAATGTGTGTCCCATATTATTTACTTTAAATTGTTAAGTTTATCGCTTAAAATTTTTGTTCATTCTTAATTTATAGTGGTAAATATTGATCATTATACAAGTTCATTAAAATTAGTTCAAGCCCAAAATTTAATTTTAGAGTTTTAAAATTTGAAATAATTAATGTAATGGAAAGACTAATTTTCTCTCACACATCAAATATTATTTTCTCTATATTTATTATGTTTATCAAATATCAGAATATAACTCAAAAAAAAAATATCAGAATAATTTAAACTACTTTTTTATATTTAAGAGATCATATATATATTTTTTGATTATCCGTGCTAGACACGAGATTCAAGCTAGTATAAATAATAATAAAAAAATGTGTGCCCACTGATCTTTCAAAGGGATACAATATGGTTTGTTCGCAACTTTTTTCTTTCGAATTAGAGTTTGTGTGGGCCACTGAGCTAGTGACTACGACAAATAAAAAAAAACGTGTAGAACATGAAAATATAGTAAAACCCATTGTAAAAAATATACATAAATATTTATACTTTCTCAGTTTCAATTTACTTACAACGTTTGTATTTTCACGCAGTCCAAAGCATTAATTCAATCCTTAATATCTCTAATATAAATAATAAAAAATTATAAAAATTTAACATGGATATACTTTTTATATTAGTAGTTGATAACTTGAATTTGTGATTGAATTAATCAATGACCGACACCAATAAAAAAAAAAATTCAATGACCGACAGCAATTCAAAAAAAAATTAAAAAATTGATGACCGACACTTGCATAAACTGATAGCAATCTCACAAATCACACCCTTGGAATTGAGATTTATCTCTATGATTAATTATTTGAATCTCCTTAATCATACAATCTAAAAAAGAGTGTAAAATTCCACATGGTAACCTTAACCTTATAGCAATTTGCCATATAAAATGATCATACAATTTAATAAAATGAGTGTAAAATTTCAAATGACAACGTTATAGCGATTTGCCATATAAAATGATTCTTAGTAATGTTAACTTATTCCTTTAATATATATGAGAAGTATGCCACAATTAGATATAAACTGTTTAAATTTATTGAAATATTATATTTTTGAATTTAAAAGCTGATTTCTAATTCTAAGAACAAATATTTGCTTTTTATGTTGAAGTATTTGCTAATTAATAAAATTTTACTATTAAAATTTAAATGTTTTATAAAATATTTCATTAAGAAACAATAAATACGATAATCAAAAATTATTTTGAAAATGACAATCTTTATGATAGCGTTGTTGTAATATTACCCAAATTTGCCTTATATGAGAACATTTGTTTTGAATTGGAGGAAGTACTTATATTAACAGTCGATTTTTTTATTAAAAGCAATATATATTCTAATTTACTCTTTATTTTACAAGAAATAGTTATATTATAATTTTATATTGATAATATAAAATTATTTCTCTATTTAAAATTTAAATTTAAATATACTTATATACTAATTAACAATTTCGTACATTGCACGAGTTTTTATACTAGTATTTTATAATTTATATACTTAGGAACAAAATAATCAACATTACTTGACTAGTTGCATTGACGACTCATACACTTCTTTTGTGGTTTTTAAATAATTTGGCGGTTTCTTTGTGTTTTTATTGAAAAAATTTGTCAATACTATCTTTAAAATAAAAAAATATGCAAGGAAAATACCATCGATAAAAATGTACTCGTAAATAAAAATTAGGAATAATTCTATAATTTTTTTCTAATGTTTGGGGATTTGCTATCATACTTGAATGAACACATAAATGAATAAATTCTTTATATACTTGAATAAATATTTCGCATGCTTCTATGCCATTGTAATTTTGTTAATCTAAAGAAAAGATAGCGTTTTTCTTCGATGGTCTGTGGTTGTTTATGTTAGCTATCAATAATTATATTAACAACAATGAGAAAAAACGTGGATATTGCATAGTAAGAATCTATTGTGTTTTGTTTTGTTAGATTGATATTTTTTGTGAGATAATTTTGTTTGTTTTGTTGATCTAACCAAACATTAAAATTATGATTTGGTCCAATTTAATTTGATTTAGACTAAATTTTGTTCAGCCCTAGTTGTCTAAACAGTAGAAACTAGAGAGAGATGAAACTCAACTACTCAAGTTAAAATCAAATAAAGGTAAAATAAAAGGGTAACAAAGTCATTTCAGTCAAAGTAAACTAAGCCCACCGAACAAACGACTCCCACTGACACCCTATTTTTGTTTTTCCACTTCCTCAACTCTATGCTAGCGACACTCACTTCTCTTTTCCAACTACAGACTGTCTCCAACTTCTACTCTTACTATTTTAGTTTTTATTTTATTTTTTAATTATATTATTTTCTTGTTTTAAGAAAATAAATTTTAAATATATCAATAATTATAGCGAAAACGATGAAATGTTTACATAAGGACAAAATGATACACACAATTTACTTTACAAATCTAATGCACCATTTTTACGAATACTTTCCCCTTCTAAGAATTTGCAATAGTATTACACTGATTTTGAAAAATTAGTTTACACACTTAAGTTATGCCAATAAAATTAAACAAAGTGATATAAGAAAAGAAAAATCTTATCATGAAGTATAAGAAAAGAAAATACTTCTTTATTTTATTATCCTGGCTACATTTAAATTTTTACGCAATTAAATTTATTATTTTGATAATTTAATAATTAAACTATACACATCTAAAAATAAAATTTCATTCAAATTATGAAAGCATGTGATTATTCCATTCAAATAAAATTCCACTTGAATATATTTTTCTTGCTTATTAGCGGTAAAATGATAAATAGGATACTTCTTTCGTTCTAACATACTTATGCGAAAATACCAATTAATTTTAAATATCAATTAATAACGGTAATGTAGCAAACATATTTCAAAACCAACAACTATTACAAATCCAATCAGATTAAGCTAGATTAATTGATTATGATAGTATAATATTATAATAAATATAATAATGAAAATAATAATAATAATAATAAGTGATAAATATAAAGGCTTCTTGTGAAAACTGAAAATGTGCTCATTGAGTGTTTAGGGAGACAGAAGCTGAAGAAACAGGGGATATGATATGATATTCCCCTTTTCATTTGCTTGGGTTTCTTACAATTTCAGCAATTACCCATTTTAGATCTCTAAAAATTAGTACAAACCCAGAAAGATCAGCTTAATTTTGGGTTGATTTTAGTGAGAGATCAAAGCTTTTAAGGATCCAACAATGGAAGCTACTGGTGGGATGGTTGCTGGATCTTACAAAAGAAATGAACTTGTTAGGATTCGGCATGATAGTACTGACAGTGGGGTGAGTTGTCCTTTTCTACTTTTTCATTTTTCATTTCATCTCATTCTGATTTTGCATCTTGCTTCAATACTTAAAATCAGACTAGATCTTCATCTACTATTGATGCTTACCTTCATGTGCTTAGATCTAAGGTTGATACACTGATTTGAGCTCTCAATGATGGTTGATGAATGAATGAATGGATGGATATGGATGGATACTCAAAATTGGATATTGGAATCCTATTTTGTTATACAAATGATTTATAAATTACTGATAATTTGGAATTTATCAAATTTGAGATTAATTATTGTGATTTTACATTGAGAAGTACTTATTTTTTGTTCCAAGTGAGGTGAGGGTTGTGATGCTTAAATTTTAACTATATTTGAAGTTTGTTTTCATTGTTTTAGTCACATAATATGAAATTATTTAGATGATTCAAATACTTGATTTTAGATCAGAGCAAGATGAATGTTGGGTAATTGAGATTGTTTGAAAAATAAAAATCTTTGATTTCTGTCGGTTGAATTTGCTTGTATTATGTTGTCAATTTTTGTAAAATACATTTTCATTATAATCTATTGATATGAAGTTTCAAGCTTGTGATCCAATTTGATAATTCATGTTATTAATTCTGCAACATGTGGGAAATTGCAGTCCAAAATTTTGAAGAATTTGGATGGTCAAATCTGTCAAATCTGTGGAGAGAGTGTCAGACTTACGCCTAGTGGCGATGTCTTTGTCGCGTGCAATGAGTGTGCATTTCCGGTTTGCAGGCCTTGTTATGAGTATGAGAGAAAGGATGGAAACCAGTGTTGTCCTCAGTGCAAGACTAGATATAAGAGACATAAAGGTTAGTTTATTTGAAGCTTATCAAGCTCTAATGTTTCAGCACTCAATTATGCTGATTTATCGAGTAACGTTGAATTTTTCATCAGGGAGTCCTCGTGTGGAAGGAGACGATGAAGAGGATGGTGTCGATGATTTGGAGAATGAATTCAATTATACGAGGGGAACTAGCAAGGCTAAACGTCAATGGCAGGGTGAGGATTTTGAGCTTTCGTCATCGTCTAGGCATGAATCGCAGCCAATTCCACTGCTTACTAATGGTCAAGTGGTAGGTGAACAATGCACTATCTTGTTCGTATTTTTGTCCTCGCCCTTTCCTTGTTGATCACCATTAGCTTTAATACTACCTCCCATTCAATCCATTAGTCCCATTTAGTTTTTCACGCTTGCCGAAGTAACATTTTAACCTTTAATATCTCTAATTGTTTTTTGTAAAAATTATGAAAAGTTATATTAATAATCCTTGTATTGATACGAATCAAAAAGTTATAGATTAACAATAAAATACAAATTAAGAGTGATAAATGAATAGTGACAACCGACAAAAAATAAATGGGATTAATGGGTAGAATAGGAGGGAGTAGTTCTTTGGGTTTATTTTCATCGCCCTTTACAGCACAATGCAGTTTGCTTAAGTGCGGTTCACGTTTGGGTGTTTTGTTTGATTTGTTCATGGTAAGAAGGTTTATTTGCTTATTGTAAATTGTTAACTTGTAGGTTTCTGGAGAAATCCCAAGTGCCACACCCGACAATCAGTCCGTGAGAAGCACATCGGGTCCTATAGGTCCTGAGAAGCGTGTTAACCATGCACTTCCGTACACTGATCCATGCCAGCCTGGTAATCTGTTTATTTAATCTGTAATATGTTACAAAGCTCAAGTCTTTGTTATTGGTGTTATGCATGTTTCTAATTGGATTATATGTTGTAACAGTTCCGGTGAGAATTGTGGACCCTTCAAAGGACTTGAATTCTTATGGGATTGGTAGTGTTGATTGGAAGGATCGAGTTGAAAGCTGGAAACTCAAGCAGGAGAAAAATATAACGCATATGGCAAACCGATATACAGAAGGGAAAGGGGGTGGTGATATGGAAGGTTCCGGTTCCAATGGTGAAGAACTCCAAATGTGAGCATTTGTTCCGTTCTGTTTACTTCTTTTCTTTTCTTCTCTTTTTGATATAGAGGGAAGTGTTGGCAAGGTTAAAAATCCAATTTGTGAATTTCCTTTCTACAACTCGTTTTTTGTGTTTGTGATATCCTAATCAAAATATCTACTCTGCTTCATTCATTGCCACACGTTCCTTTAATCTGGCAGTTATTTTTTTTTTGTTTTCGAATTTCAAACATATTAGTTTTAATTCTGTTAGTTGTAGGCTGAATAATCTTTTTTATTGATGAATTCCAATGCGGGTTTTTTCGGTTCATGTAGTTGATCTCATATTGTTGGAATTAAGGCTCCGACAAATGTATTTTTTTTGTTGTAGTGGCCTGGTAGGTTACGGATTGGACATTTTGTTTCTCAAAAATGTTTTCTCAAAAATTCAGGTGGCTTTTGTTTGTATTTTCCTACTTGCAGAAATTGTCAATAATGTTTTAGGTTTTGCATGTCCAAAGAGAAAACAATTATATTTGAGCTATTAATAATAGAATGTTAATTTAATACATCTTTTGCAGGGCTGATGATGTGCGTCAACCTATGAGTCGTGTTGTCCCTATTCCTTCATCACATCTCACTCCTTATCGAGTTGTGATCATCCTTCGTTTGATCATTTTGGCCTTTTTCTTGCAATTTCGTATTACTCACCCTGTGAAGGATGCATATCCACTGTGGCTCACATCAGTCATTTGTGAGATCTGGTTCGCCTTGTCATGGATTTTGGATCAGTTTCCAAAGTGGTATCCTATCAATCGCGAGACATATCTTGACAGGCTTGCATTAAGGTTAGTGTTACTCTATGTTTATTTTTGATGTCATCACT